>CAJNOL010005455.1:0-11581 GCA_905250125.1 Rotaria sordida | reverse complement strand
CCAAAAAACATTAAAGCCTAATTGAAACGATCTATTATTATTTTTTTTATGTAAATCAAAATATATATCGCAAGTTAAGTGTTGTAGCTTTTCAGCTGACAATACCTTAAATTTAATATTAACAATGAAAAAATGAATAAGAAATTGTCTGATTTTATCGAGCAAGAAAACATCAATAATTATTAAAGATCTAATAAAAGAATATCAAAATGAGGTGCATCGTTGACATAAGATGAAGCACTTGTGATCATAATATTTCGAACATCAGGTTTTGGTGTTCTATGAACAAAAAAATAATAATCAAACTGCTAGTGCACTTGGTGACGGATTAAAGTGTGAAACATAATGTAGCTGCTGGTGCTAATCACAAGAAGATTGTTTTATTCAGTCTAATTTAAAAGGGATTTCTTCATCATTCTGTTACTTGATGCTCCAGAAATGCAATAAAGAAGTAATTAACTAGACGGTATTGGGACACAGTCTTTGATCGTATATTAACATGGCCTCTCATTGTCTCTGATAAAACAGAGAGAAGTGCAACTAAAAGAGTTCGTCATCAGGATTGGTAGGCTCGAAGATATTAAAGTAACCACTTGAATGAAGATTTGTGAAAAAATCAAAATGTCCAAAACCAGATTTCTCGTATCTATTCGAAGGTTTTGAGAAAAATTCTTATTGTATAGAGTGCAATGAGACGTCTCCGATCTCTCCATGAACTTCCTTCATCGAATTGTCTTTCGGACTCTCCGTAAATTGAAAACAGATCGATGAAGGAAGTACCTGGAGAGTTCGGTGACGTCCTATTTAGCTCTGTCAAAGAAAAATTTTTTCGAAGATCTTAATTTCAGCAGTTCCATTGAAGTCTTCGGATCTGCTACTGCTAATAGAGAATTGTTTTAGCTACACAAATGTTTTATATTTCAACAATAGATGAATCATTTCTTACATGTTTTTATTCGATTTTGATTTATTGAACGTCGATATTGCCTTTGATCATTGATCCAAATCTTTCTCAACTTCTTCTGGCGATCCATGAAAATCAATTTCTTCTATGGATGTCATTATCCGAAGAAAGATTGTATAGAAAATATATTTTATTTTTATGTCATTTTATATTGTGATTTCAAAATAATATGATACAATATAAAATATGAGCCATTCATTTATCGTGAAATTGCATTATTTTCTTCTTTCTATTATCAGTTCTTATTTTAGATTACATCTAATCAATACACATAGGACAAAAAAACATAACATACTACGATCCAAAACAGTATTCTACAAGATTATTCCGAAAACTTGGTTAATCATCGAAAAGAAACAAAAAATAATAATAACATGTCAAGTTTTCTGTTTTGAGTAAAACAAAGATACTGATTTCTTTATCAGTTAATACATTCATTGTAAAAGTATAGAAATCAAATGGAAAAAACTAAAGGTAATATTCAACGAACTTACGTTCTTGAATGGATTGCATAAATAGTGAAGAATCCAAATGATGAACAGTTTTCATGAACAAATCCTAAAGAAAACAAATAGATGAATGAATTCGGAATTGAAAAAAATATTGTTAAATTCTTTTGGAAAATAGACCATATCAATCAAAACAGAGCAAACAAAAATTCAATCTGAAGTAACGATATGCTCTTCAAATGAGACGGTGTTCATTTGATGAGTAATAGAAAAGTTTAGAATAGTTTTGCTTTTCGGACCTTCGTTGTTTTTCAACGGGAATCTGTAGTCCTACTCAGGTCACGTGAAAAATCGACTTTCGAAATCAAATTTTGCATAAACATGAGAATAATTCTTTTGGCAAATTGTAAATTTTCTAGTTTTTTTTTCTATTCTGAAATATCGAATATACGAGATTTTCTATATTGACGAATCTCATTAAGAACTTTGTTTGTGCAAAGTTCGAAGTCGAAATTCTATTTTCTAGATGACCTGAGAGGAACTATATATTTTTATGCTGAAATATTCAGTAAAATTTCGATATATGGAGAACGAAGATTCGGAACAGCCATATGTCGTCAGTCAACTTTTCATATTCTCATCTGACGGTTGTTCGTCGATAGATGGGAAAAGTTCTTGATAAGATTTTATTTAAAACTTGATCTCATCTTTTTAATATCTAAACTAAAAAGTAAGAAAATTTTTAATGATGTGTTGAATAACATTCAATGATGAACTTTGTTGAGGAATTACATTGAACATCTAATTATATCCTACTTTTGCAGATTGCGACTGTTCAAAATGAGGAAAAAGTTTCACTTTTCTTCGAGTATATCAAAACATTTGGAGTTCTTTTCTCGAAGAGTACTAAGATTTTTCTTGAGATAAGTACCGAGTACTTTCTTGCATCAAAACTATTATACTAAATTTGGCATACAAATGACATTGAAGAAAAACGAAAGATTCCCGCAGGTACTTTATACTAATTTTTCTGATACAGGTATTTATTTCAGCATGACTTCTACTGTAAAGTCTTATAATAAAATATTCCTTCCTGTTTTGGATATTTATTAGGGAAAACAATAAATTTCGAAAATATGTGGTCATAAGTTATTTCTAATTCAAACTTTTTATAATGTAAGTAGATGTTTGGAACAACTCCAGACTGAAATCGATACAAAAACTTTATTTGGCTCAATTTTTCTTTTATTTTAAGTAAATGTTATTCAACTCAAAACCTAACTTTATAGCATGAAGTTAGTTTTACAGAATTCCTTATGTAATTATATATTTACATAGCAGAAAAAAGACTGAAAATCTGTTGTATCATAAATTTGAATAAGTTATGAATGACGAAGATATCGATTTTGTTCCGCAAAAACATCAATTAATGCAAATTTAACTCAGCACTACATCAAGGAATAATTAGTATCAAAGCTTTTGTATCCTATGTTATCATGATAACTTTAAAGATGATTATAGAATTCTATACAATTGTATCAATTATTCATCTATTAAATTTCTATTTGGGCTTCAATAAAGCTAGTTTTGGATTACTTTAAAAGTAATTCGGTACAAGTCACTTTTACTCTCGTCGTAACTACACCCATTTAATCAAAGAATAGTTCTTATTTCGTTCGTTTTTCTCATGAATTAATATATCACTACAGTCAAAACAAAGAAAAAAGCCAATCAGAATATTCGATCCCCATACTATTTGATAAATTGAACAAAACAAACTTAAAATATTAATTATTCAAAATGTAATCAATATCAATAGATAGATGACAAGAAAGAATAAATGATATATTTGATAAACGTATTCGTCACTGAGTAAATGTCAATCCAGCTGAGCTAAATAACCTTTCAACTGAAGCACTAGTCTTTCTGAGCACACGCATTTCCGATTTCTTTCAGTTGTTAAATGAGTCAAAGTTTTGTGAATGTTTTAGTTTAATTATGAGAAATTCTTATTTGAAATACTTACTTGTCTTGATGATACACTCATTTGTTCACTTGAATCGAAACTATTCGATCATTCATCTTCTAATAAATGAATTGGACAATTAATGTTTTTTTTGTTAAATGTTTATTAGGTTCTGGATTGAATAAAAAAACTCCACTTACTCGTTTCTTTGCTTTATGAAGACCACTAAAATTTAGTCAAATACAGACATATTTATTCTATGTTAATTAATTTAAAAAAAAGGAAAATTTTCAAAACGTTTAAATGCTAAATCTAATAAATTTAGACGGCTAGTTGAACGTCAATCTGAATCAATGTCTGAATTTTCAAGTAATGTTTGAATAAGTGAAGACTAGAATAAAAATTGTACACTATGAGAATCGCTTTAGCTAACTGATAAAGTACATAGATTTTCTTATTTCCATGATGATGAAGTACTATTCGATAATGTTGAAATCGATGATAATGAAGATATGTGTATGACCATCAATTGAACACAGTATTCCAAATTGTTCAATTTCTTGAATTAGAAAAATTCTATTTAAATAAAAATAGAGATTGTGTCAGTGCAGCTCGTTGAGAACTATAATGTAGAACTCACATGTGTTCTTTAGTATCATTATACCCCTCCTAAATACTTGAACTGAAAAACTTCTACCAGATTATAAATGAATACATGAGAAATCAAATTTTACCCGTTTTTGTTTTTCGAAGTTAATATGATTTTCATATTTTTTTCATCTTTGACTTTCTTTACTTTTTTCGGATGAGTTTCTTTCACCATTTCCTGTAAAGGGTGTGGGTATGGGTTTTTGTTTAGAGAAAACTACTCCATTGTTGAATCGTATCACATCTAAAAACTTCTTCAATATTCGCTTTCTTTTTATTTATACACTTAAAGTCATACAATATATAACTGTATAACCTTTAGTGCCAGTTGAGATAACTGCTTTTCTCATAGTTCTCGATAGAGCTCGTTGAGTATGGATCTGATCTCTCATAGTTACTACTTTTAAAGTAAAAGTCTATAATGGCCGCATTCATAAATGATCACCATCCGGATGCCATGAGAAATATGAAATAAATTCTAATGAAAATATGATGAGTAAGAATTCAGCAAACGTCTAAATTTTTGTGTCGCGTGTCTCTAAAACTTACACTTATTCTATTTTTCTTCGAAAAGAAAGACGTAATGTGAGTTCCACAAAAAACAAAAACAGTCAATAATTTTATCATCAATTGTTAATGATGATGGATTAATATCAAATTAACATTGAATATTCCCCAATTGAATAAGTGGAATATATTTTCATACCGAATGCTTTTCACATATATTCAAGATAATCGGAGAAAAGAAAACGAGTTAAATGTAGTTGTATTCTTGTTAATTCTTGTTGAAGTTCAATAACTTGAAATTTTTCTATATAATCATGATGTGCAGCAAGAAACTCTGACTAAAATTTCACGACAATTATCAATAATATGAACAATATCAAAACATTGATAAATGTTTTTCCGTTTTTCTACTTTCTTCAATTAATTTTTTTTTTGCTATTTCACGTAATTTACCCAATGAATCAATTAATAATTGATAATCAATATGTTTTATTGATGTATATTTAAGTTAACGTTGAATAAGTCGTATCATTAAATACAACTCAATATTGTTCGCCTAATTCAATGTTATGTTCACGAATCTATTCGAAATAATTTTTATTTTTTACATTATCTATTCAATGACATAAAATTACCTTAAGAAAACAAAATAAAAGTTATGAAAAATAATATTGGAATTGATTACAAAAAAATAGTTCATTCGAAAATGAAAGTAACGATCTGCATAGATGAGCTAATGTAATACAAGAAAATTCAACTAGTCCATCATTGTTGCAATTAAAATCCGATAAGTATCCGACTCCAATCGGATCACAAGAATTTTGACCTATGTTGCACGCTACTGTACAATATGAATGATTTGTTCAGTACGGGGCTGCCAGATCTTCCGAATTTTGAATATTTTTTCGTGACCTGTTATTTCTCTAGATTCGAGATTTAATGACTTTGGTTATAACTTCTAATTTAACTTTCGTTAGCAATTCATACGCTGTCGTTGTTCTACTGTAATCATTCCATAATACAATTTTGAGACTATTTATAATGTAAGATCGTTTGAATTTAAGATCTATCCGAACTTAATGAATACTTTGTGTTGTTTAAAAAAAATGTCATTTGAAGCAATAACTTCTTTGACATGGACTGAACTTTAAGTTTAGAAAAGTATTATTTTACATGAAAATTGTATCTTGTTATCCTGAATTAAATTCAGCCATGAATGATGAAGATGATGATTCAGATGTGTATTTAAGTGAGATTGAAGAAAGAAATAAGTATATCGGCAACAATTTTTGCACAAAATGTTGATAGAGCAACACACATGTCCATAAAAAAGGTGGTATATATATTTGATAGTAAAACAACTGCTTTCCGAACTTTTTCCGAAGTAGAATATAAAAAATTTCAAATTTTGGTTAAAACATTTCGATTTCTAATTTTTCGATCTGGCAACCCTGGTTTAGTACGAGAAGAATTCCATAATAGTCTATGAAAATTGAAATACGTCAAAGATATCAAATCTCGTTACACTCGATAATTTTTTTCTAATGATTTTATTCGACTGATAAACAAGCAGAAAAAGATTTATGCTTTCTTTTTCAAAACTATTGTTTAATTGCTGAGACGCGAGTTCATATTCAGACTTTGCTATCGTATCGAACAATCAAATAATGTTTATAGAAAAAGTATACATAGTTTTTTTCTTAAGTATATGACGAGTAAAAATCTTGGAAAAATATCGAGTCTGTTGGTACTTAATCATTTTATGATGTTTTTTTTGCAAATATAGTTTTTGCGATAATAACGTTGGTCGAGTCTGTTAACAACAGAATATTTTCACAAGTAACTCAACAGACGCTATCATTTTTTTTTTAACTAGTAAAACATATTTCATTGAATAATTATCTTACTTGAATAATATTTAATAATACTGTAAAATTAATATTAATTTTCATTCGATTTCTCTTATATTTCATTCCAATTAAATACTAATTATATATGTTAATATTTTGTTCTTTATAACAATATTGTCATCTAATACATACTCATTTTTATTAATATTAAAATGTTTCCGAATTTGGTATAGTATTAATTCATATTTTCGTTTTAATAGTTGTATTGAATAATAAATCAAGTAATGGACTATTAATCATATGTTGATGATGAAAATAATAATAATGAAGAAATCTGACGATGTTGTTGTTTAATTATTAGTTAAATTAATTGTACACATGAATTTATCAACATTATCCATTAAGCATAAAATTCTCCAAATCACTAAAAACATTATTATATATACATTTTTTAATCTTTTTTCTTTATTGAATAATACATACTTGTACATGAATAACAAATTGTTGATCTTGATGTCGATATAAATAAATTTTTATTCAAATGAAGAATATATCTTGTTTCATTCTTTTCTGTTGTAATAAATCCACCTAACAAAGAAAGATTTTTTCAAACTTCTGTAATGAATTATTTTGATCTAAAATTTTGTTGATATTTAGATATGTTCATCCAAAAAGAATATTATTGTAAAAATTTAAGTGTTTAAAAACTTCCATTGTTTTGTTTTTTTCGACAGTCTATGAAATTAAATCAACAGTTTTTAACATTAAGTATGTCTACTTAAGTAATAGTTCGTCTGATGTAATATATTTTGTATTTTATCATAACAAATAAAATAATTATACATAAATGTTGTTATCGAGTATCATTAATAAAAATAAACAAAATAATTTCATTTTCATTCCAAATGAGATACAATCTAAAAACAAATTCATAAATAAATCATTATATATGTTAATGTTAACAAGAGAGAAAGGAAAGAAAAAAGAGATATATGTGAAGAGAGAAATTTTCTCTTTTCTTTTTTATCTTTCTCTCGTCCATAAATCATTGTTCATGTTGTTATCATTGACGATCAATGATCAACATGTACAATTAAATATGTATATCATTTTCGACGAGAGAAAAAAATGATTTTTCAAGGTATATATACGAATGATTTTCTATGTAAAATCATTCAAATTTTTGAATCAAATAATAATCATTTTTCTTTTCTGTTTTAGATTGGCCTCAATGATACAATATTACTCAAATCAAGATCAAGTTATACAATAAAAAAAATGTAGGTATTAGTTTTACTTTATTTTTCTTTTACAATCATAAGGATGGTGGGGTAAGGCCTCCTTTGATCTTTTTATTATTTTCTTTTTTATTTTAGGGAATAAACAATGACGAAAAAGATAAAATTAGGGAGTCATCTCATTCTATTTTATTAAATAACATTGATTAAATTTTTTTTTCTATTTCTTTCAGCTATCAATATCATCGCGTCAACAACGTCAGACACGGTAAGTCATTTTTTTTTTTGAGATGAGAATAGGTAGTGAGACTGAGAGGTTAGGGTGAGACTAAGGAAAGTGAGTGTTAGTGAGAGACGAGGGGGAGTTCTGTTCGTTGAGGGTTAGGGCTTCGTCTCTTATGAAGGACTTCCGGGTAGTCCCTAAAAGCTCGGCCAGGAATCGTCTTAGTGTCCGTGGCACACGACCAGGCTTATTCAGACTCATTGACATATCTCTCGCGGGGAGGATATGAATGATATGAGTCTGTCCTGCGCGTGCATGAGCGTTACGCTCGCCACGGCTCCACCAGGATGGTTCCTGGTCGCGCGCGCGAATAGTATAGACATTCATTTCATGAATTCAATGTGATTTATTTGAAACGAAAGGAACGCAAAAAAAAATCTATCACAACGAGTCTATTCGATTGAAAAACGTTGAACACGAGAATTCCCCTCATCGACGACATAGAGATTGCCATGTTGATCGAAGGACAAACCCTCGGGAGACTTGAACTGATTTGCTCCTTCTCCTTCACCATTTCCACCCACAATGACAGTGCCCTGTTTCGCTCCTTTAGGCCAACGCATTACTCGACTATTCCCCGAGTTTGCTACATAGATGGTACCCAATGTATCGACGAACAGTCCACGAGGATACGACAATTGTGTCAGAGCATCCCCTTGGCCTTGACCTCCAGCGACTATAATTCCTTCTTTTGCACCTTTATTCCATTTCATTACACGATGATTGTCCCTGTCTGACACGTAGACAGTCTGTTGTTGATCGACAAAGATGTAGGTCGGGTAGTCGAGTTGATTGAGGCCAGCACCTTCGCCATTGCCACCAGCCACGATAGTTCCATTCTTGTCTCCTATTTGATATCGTCTTACTTCATGTTTGTCGGTGTCAGAGATGTAGAGATATCTCTGATCATCCATGACCAATCCCCAACACCAGATGTTGTCGATGAGAATTTCTCCTTGAGTTGTGCCACTACGACGAGACCATCGTACGACTCGGTCATTCCCCAAATCACAAATAATGAGACTATCCGTCTCTTTGTCAACTAACACATCGGCTGGGTATTTCAATTGATCCAATCGACTTCCTTGGTCATGACCACCAGCTACTACTTGTCCATTCTTATCACCCATCTTCCATTGGATGATACGATGATTGCGGAGGTCAGCGATAACCATCGTTTGATCATCATCAACGAAGAGACCATAAGACCAGTCGAGTTGATTGGTAGCACTGCCTCGTCCATGACCTCCAGCAACAGTCACCCCATTCTGTGCCCATCGGGCATCGGCTGGAATATTGAGAATTACTACAATGAACAAAAAAAGAAAAGAAATCGTCGTTGTCGAAGGGATCCCGTCTCTCGTGAGAGCAAGCGCTACAAATATGACATTCATCTTTGACAATGCTCACTCCACAGATAAAAATTCAGAAGTCTTTTCCTAGTTTCTTATGAGAAAAAAAGGATTTGGTAACGATTCTTACATCTATGTTACTTCTAGTTTTTGCCAAAATCTTTTTGATCATAAAAATAATATCTGGAGATTGTTGTAAGGAGGTTCTCCAAGAAAGAGTAATGCTAATTCCATGTAAGTTTTTGATAGAAAAACATAAGGATCTGAGGATTTTATTCAGAATTGCAAGAATTCAGAATCTTTTTGGCAGAATGATCATTTATATGAATATCAGAGGAGATTCTATCTGCATCATGTGAGAAGAATATCGAATCGTTGAACAACAAAATATCAAACCTAATCCCTATGTTTTTTAGGAAACCTTAAGGATACATGATTTACTGTATGATGAATGTAGATCTGCCGAAGAAACTCCTAAGTATTTGCATAGAGAATGCCGGTGAAATTTTATAAGGCTTTTGATAAGTTATGTCAAGCTGTTCGAAGAACAACTGTGATGTACTCTGAGTAAGATCACGAGAAGGTTTGGATACAGGAGAAATTGAACAAAGTTGAGAGGATCCCACGCGAATCTATTTAATCTAAGGGGACTTCTTCTTTTACAAATGCTGAAAAGGTGGATGTCAATCCGAACGGAGTTCTCCAGTGACAAACATTGGGATCTATGGATTTTATGGGCTTTGAAAAAGAAAGTGTTCTGAAATGCTATTTTTAACTTTTGATGAACGCCATCTTCAAACCATTGTATTAGGGTCCTAGAACAGAATCTTGGTGACTAAATAAGATACTTTGTCAAAATCCCAAAATCTCAAAATAATGAATATCTTCTATGAGGATCATGTTATAATCCTTATGTAGTACTTGTTCTGAGAAGTCTTCTGTAAGCTCGTATGTTATGGATATGTTCAGGAGGATCTGAAGAGTAAGTATTTTGGAATGGTTGATATCAGAGTGAAAATGGAGTAGGAACAGGACAGAATGGAGGTGCCTATCTCTGAATTTTATGAAAACGTTTTTAAAGCAATAAATTATTAGGCTACTATTTGATATCAATCGTAGATTTAATTATGTTCAAAAACTTATGTGTATTTAACCCTCGGATGCTCAAGCAAATTTTTGGAGATAATAGGATAACATGTATTCATATTTCTATGATTTTGATTGATGGACTGGTATTCTTGCCCAAATTAGATTGTTTTTCTCTTCAGTCTTGTAAAGTAATTATTAGAATTATAGTTTTCCTTTATTTAGAACAGTAAATACAAAAAATTCCCTGAACAAAGTGCTCGTCACAAACCGATTCTGGGAGGGTTTTCACTGAATTCTTCTGAACATAATGAATATCATAGGCACAAGGGCGGATATATATAATAGAAATCTCGGGACAATAATAATCTTCTCAAAGATTCTGAACAAGAATATTGAAAATAGACTAAATGCGATGCCATGCACAAAAAGAATGCAAGAGAGAAGGGATATGCATGAGATGTAAAGTAGACAGGAAAGAAAAAAGAGAAATGTACTAGAAGAGATCAAAAAGAGACAGTGAAAATAGATGCATTTTTTTAATGCTTTTGTCAGATTCAGAATAAAAGATGTCATTGGACATCTTATTAGATTCTGAGATTAAGAAATATATAAGAACAGAGTAAAGGATTCTGATCTGATTTTATCTGACTAAATAGGATTCATAAACAAAAGAAAGTTATAGCATTACATAATCCAAGTCTTGTCTACTCTTATTTGATTCTGTGTGATCTATCATGTTCTTTTACTTATTTGAGAATTGTTGATTCAATAGTTTCTATTATGGAGAAATGTACAACATACACAAAATTGTCCTGCGCAAGACAATGTTTTCTATTAATGGAATCGTAAAATCATATTTGACATCACAAATAAATGCTTTGTATAATAGATTAGTCAAAGTACAGATATATCTCGGAAATTTTCACATAATAGAGAACGTTTTTCTTCACAAAATATTTCGACAGAAAAAATATCGATGTTGAAGCTTTTCTAAGACGATCAGGAGATGAAAAATTATATTTTTTTCTATGTATCCTCTACTATATACTGGAACATATATTTTTTGTATTCCTTATTTTGCTATATTGATAATATAGATAATAATAAATGAATTAATTTTTTTCTACTATATGCCTGGGAATATTTTTCAATTTTTCTATCTTAAAAATATAAAACAAAATATTTTTTTATTTGTTATTTGTCTATATATATAATATAGAAAACGATATAATATT
>CAJNOL010005454.1:0-10783 GCA_905250125.1 Rotaria sordida | reverse complement strand
ACAATTCAACCAATCAGATTTTTTTGGCCCATAATTCGATCTAGGAAGGTTATTTTTTTCTAGAAAAAAGTTGGCCACAGATATTCGAGGTAAAAGCCAGAATCTATCATCGATGATGAGATTTAGGTGGCAAGAGTAGCGGATAATAAAATTTACTAATCTCATCATAGTGTTGGAAAAAAATCAGCCCAACTTTCTGCTCAGAATGCTAAACTCAAACGTGTAGATAGATGCAGTTGGGCAGAATAATGCAGCGTGAATGTGCTGATTTTGAATCGTGGAACTTCGTAAATAAGCAATTTGTTAACAGTTTAGAAACGGTACTTCTACGAGAAAGAGCTAAGCGAGTCTACAGACGAGCGTTACTTGTATATTTCACTTTAAAAAATTGCTATTTGTTAGGTAAAGAGTGTCTAAAACATAACAATCTTACGAGATACTCTGAAAGCTAGAATGTAGAACGTCTTGTGACAGTGTGTATAAAGACAAAAGAGCAAAGAGAAAAAGCGGATTTGGGATTTTATAGATTCTACAATCCAAAAAAGATTTTTGTTTTGATTTTACGGGATTTTTTTGGAATTCTTCAGGATTTTTCGGGATTTTTGGATATTTTTTTAGATTCCTAAGATTTTCTTTTCGAACTTTCAAACTTCTCCTTTCTTGTCTATCATTCGAATGCCGTATTTCCTATTGTAAAACAACGTTCTATAACCACTAGATACATTATTTGGAATAATTTGGTTGTCGTCTCTCATTCACCACAGTGGCATTCTTCAAGGATTTTGACTAGGCATCTCGTCAAAGTGCATGTAAAAAGGTGTCGCAAAACGTTCAAAGTGTGCTACTTTTTAGGACTATTCTATAGGAGTACTCATAGTTCCTCATGCCCTATCCTATGGATCACTCGTAGGTCCTCATGGACTATCTTATGGGGTACCCATAAGTCCTCACGTGCTGTCCTATGGGGGTGTCCATAAGTCCTCTTGCCCTATCCAGCGGGACATCCATAGGTCCTCATGCCCTATTTTATGGGTACCCATAAGTCCTCATGGCTTATCTTATGGAATATCCATAAGTGCTTATGGCCTATCCTATGCAGTTATCATAAGTCATCATCGCCTGTCGTATGAAGGTACTCATAGGTCCTCAAGTGATTTCCTGTGGAGATATCCATAAATCTTCAAGCGCTTTCCATGAGCAGCGCCCATAAGCTCCCAACGGCTATCGAGGTTTGGTATCGTTAACTTTTCAAGGACTGTCTTGCGGTAGTTCTGGTTACTCTTCAAGGGCTATCCCATGGAAGTGTCGGGTACTGCTGACTGTTCAGGAGATATCTAGCGTTAGTCGTCACAGGTTTTCAAGGGTTTTTAATCACAGGACCTGGCAGACAATAATAAGGATGCTACTCGTACGTCATCTAGTAACTGAAGTTGAATGTGGTACGGGACTGGCGTAAGGGTAATGTAAGAATCGTGTACCTGATGTTTCCTTAAAGAAGTAAAAGTGGACTGTTCGTCGTGGCTTAACATCATTGAGTCACCTAAAGGAGTAGTTTTACTTCAAAATTAGTATTACATCGACGAGATTGCGTTTCACAACTTTGGGTCAATTTTGAGTTACTCTTTTATCAAAGATCGGTTCAACGTTTGGTTCATGACACTTTCAGCTCCATGGCTTCCGAGAGCTCAATCGAAGAGGTGCTCGAGAGTAGCATCTCATGTGAACGAGAGCTGGCTGGCCATCTCCACCACGGCAAACTGAACTGGGGTTCTCGCACACTTATAAGCGCCATTGTAAGACAGCCGTTGAGGATCTATGGGTACCGCCATAGAATAGGCCATGAGAACTTATGGTAGCTCCCATAGGATAGCCCTTGAAGACTTGTGGGCACCCTATAGGATAGCCTATGAGGACCTATGGGTATCTCCGTAGGATAGCCCTTGAAGAATTATGGATACTCCTATAGGATAGTCCTTGAGGACCCATGGGTACCCCCATAGAACAGCAGTTAAGGACTTACGGGTACTCTCATAGGATAGCCATTGAGGACTTAAAACTGCCTATTTATGTTCGAAACACTTGAGAATATGATCGAAAAATATTGCTGAAAACTACTTTCGATTTTGGATTTTCGGGTTTTTTGGGATTTCTTGAGATTTCTTGGGATTTTTTGGGATTTTTGGGATTTTTTTGATTTTCTCGGGATTCAAATCCAAAATAATCCGCTTTTTCCCCCTTGTAGGTAGATAATTTTTGTTCTTTCTTTTTCATTTTTTCTGATTTTTGTTGTTTTTCTTTGCTCTGTTTTTTTCAATAAAATACGATAAGTTAATGTCCTCTGAAGTCCCAGTTGGTGTGATAACAATCATAACAAGTGACGTGTCTAGGTAACTGACGATGACAGATTTATTTTTTCCTATGACTCAACCTATTGTCTCTCATTATAAGATTCTGTGCAAAACCTCTGAAGTACGACAAAAATCCCGAAAAATCCTGTAAAAATCCATGCAATCCCGTAAAAATCCATGAAATCTCGTGAAAATTCCGAAATTCCACAAAAATCCCAAAATCTTCTGGAAATCTTCTGGCAATCCGCAAAATCCTAAAAATACGAAAGAAATCCTAAAAATACGGAAAAAATCCTGAAAATCCCGAAAATACGCATTCCGCCGTTTCCCCCTTGAGAAACACTGTCTGAAAGCAGTGGCCAACAATCCTGCATCTTTTGGTCAATCGCAAAATTAAGAAATAAAAGAGTTATGTTAATAAAAACAGTAAATCAAAGAAAGTTGGATCTTCTGATGTATTGTTTTATAGTTTTCTGTTATTCTCAGATACAATGAGGAACCCGCAAGTATGGTGGGAATTCCGGAAATTTTTTGGAGAATCCTGGAAATCCCATGGGAATCTCGGGAATCCCATAGGAATCTTGGGAATCCCGGGAATCCCATAGGAATCCCGAGAATCCCATGGGAATCCTGAGAATCCCGGGAATCCCATGGGAATCTTGGGAATCCCGGGAATCCCATGGGAATCTTGGGAATCCCATGGGAATCCTGGGAATCTTGGGAATCCCGGGAATCCGGAATCCGCCGTTTCCCCCTTGGTCCTGATAGACACACCGCTTTTACACGATCTGTCATAAGAGTATTTTGAAGTCTTATTTCACCCAAATAAGATTAGAACCATTATTTATTAAAATTTTCTTCTTGTAATTTGACTAGTTGGTGAGTATGTTTAGTTTCCAATGAGACTAAGTGTTAACTTAGGAAAAGGCTAGCATGCTTCAAGAGAAAATCATAGGCAATGAATTACTTTAACATATTGTACACAGAATTCATATTCGTCCACAATTCATGGCAAAATATTGTCATCAATCAATACACATAAAAGGTGGCTCAGAAGTACTGACTTGATTTGTATAATAAATTTTTCTTTAATGAAATGCATGGTTGAAAATTTGTCTTTATGAAGAAGAGATGCAGTAAAAGACGCTCTACAAAACAACTATTGATTGACCCCACTAGCTCATCTAGTAAGAAAAATTAACCGCGAACCTGATCTACATTGTGATGATGTCAGTAAAAGCCCTACAACTTCATCAAAACTTCAATCACATATCCAATTTCTTGCTGGGTACACTATCGGCAATGGAGTTGCCTGTTTTTGAAGTATTTTTGGAACTTGGTTGTTACGCACTGCATCTGCGCTAAAAAACATTTTCTACAGACCACGAGAAAGAGCACATTTCAAAGTACCAAACATAAACCAAGTTCTTACTTTTTCTACGCTTTTTTGTTTTGGGAAATAATACGAGTAGAAAAGTTCAAGTCGAAAAAAGAATACCAAATTTACAAAGTTTTCATTTTTTTCGCCTCGCCTATAATTTCCTTAGTTTCATTGATTGAAGCTCTGAAATTGAAGTTTATGTATAATCTTGCAGAGAATTTCATTGCACTTCTCTTAATAAAAGAATTTGTTCTAGGGAACCTAAGGAATAGGAGTTAAAACACAAATACCGAGGCTGGGCTCATGGTTAATTTTTCTTTTTTGTAAAGCAGATTTCTAAACCTATAACTTTCTTAATAGATGAGCTAGCGGGATCAATCAATAGTCATTTTGTAGAGCGTCTTTTACTTCATCCTTTCTTCATAGAGACAAATTTTCAACCATGCATTTTACTAAAGAAAAACTTTATTATATAATTCGAGTCAGAAGGGTGTAGGTGTGTGTTGATTTGTGCATGGGTAAGTTTTTACCCATCACCTCTACCCACACCTATACCTGTACCCATACCCATACCCAAATTCCAAATATTAATTCTGCAAATCAAATGAATTTTAGTTTATTTTTTCGCTTGTGAATCGAAATCAATGATAGAAGTTCAATATGAGAAACGATAAGGTCTCAGCAGACTATAGAAATAAAACAGTTTTATCTTCGTTTTATATTTTTATTTTTGTATACGGACAGATTCAATCACTAATCCACTGATATATTGTTTACTTGCTCGGAGGCACTTTTAGAAGCTCATAATGTGTGAACGTTTTAACAAGACTAGTGTATTGCTTTATAATAATCAACTCTTTCGAGCTATATCCCCACCCTTCATCTGTCTTTATATGTATATATATATTTCATTGTTCAATCAATCTATTGTATAATTGGCTCATTGAAAATTAAGTCATTCAAAAAGATGACTTAAGTCTGTTAATAATAATGACATCTATCGATAATTTTTGACGATCCTTCATCGTGCCCCGAAAAAATTCTCTACTCACCCGAACCTGTGTACACCTATTCCTGTCACGCCCGAAGTCCGCATCTTTTTATTTACAGACTCATCCGCCCGGACTGCTCGCACGTCGAACAATACTCCGTACCCCGCCGATCATGAATAGCCACGAAAATTTGTTCCCTGCCCGCCCGTCATCATGTGGACCGTACACCTCTGACGACAATAGCAAATTCATTGATGGGCACATATTGTATAGGTTTTTTTACGGCTATTTCTCTTTTTGCTTTCAGATCATATAATGATAAAAAATTGTGTTCAATTATGAGCAAGGAAAAAAAAAATTTTTCTCTCTTACTTAATAGTAATGAATTATGATTGCTTTAAAGATGTAGTGAAGGTTAATTTGTATTGCTTTTATTTTAATAACTGACTCTGACAACATTTTAAATATTAACAAGCCTCATTGACAATACAACAGAGATTGATGAACTTGAAATTTATTTAAGAAAAAGAATCGAAGCAACATTTAAACCCAATGATTATAATCGTAAACAATATATAATGCTACTACTAAATACATTAGAAAACTTAAACTATTTGATTTTTAGCCGTGGTCGAAGATTGTAAGCGATTAAATATATTTATTAAGGATGTCGATACACACAAACAAGTCATTTTCATTGAAGAATGAGTGAATATAATACTAGCAAGTCGAGCAAACACGGTTGTAAGCGACTATATACGAAGAAATACGCGTGGGTGTGAAAGTGATTTTTCTCTTCTCTCAAATGCATACACGAAAAAAATTCTTACTGTTATGTTTTCAAAAATGGATCTCTATGTATTGTATCAAAATGATATTGCCACAAAGTCTCTTTGTAGAATGATGATTTTGTATGAGATTAACAGAACGATTTTTTTTTTGCAGAAAAAATAAAGTTTTGCACGTTATTGTGTTTAAAAAGTACTTGTTTTTAGTCCGAAAGCATTAACCGAAATTCAATTGAGATTCACTGTTGAAGGATGAATTCGTCTATGATTGCATCGATTGACGAATATAGCATTTTTTACATGAACTCCGAATTTTTGCCATTGACGCCAAAAACGAACATCTAATGCTGCAACAGTTATTGGATCACATGCTGTTTCCACCAAACTAAGTAGCGAAACGACATCTATCACATTCTGCTGACGAAATGATACTTGAAAAATAATAACATATGGCGACCAAAGTACACCCCAAATAAAATAATAACAAAAAAATTGAATAACTAATGAATGATGATATTTTTCACGAGCTGAAACATGATGTTGTGTTCTTTGTAAAACTGCATGCCCAGGTGCAAAAATCGTACGAGGATCATATAAGATCTTATACGATCTTACTGACAATTAGATTTTGTAAGATTCAGATTGTATGATCTTACGAAATCTTGCAAATTTCTTGTTCTAAGATTTAATATAATTCTTATTATAAGATGCTAGCGTCAATCTTATATGATTCTTGATATAAGATTCTTGCAAGATCTGAGGATGGGAGTCTTGTAAGATATTGTAAGATCTTGCCAGACCATAATTTTAAGATATTTCTCATGCAAACTAGTTTTTATAACGATAGCTTTATAGATGTAGATTACTACACGTGTTTAAGTGATGGAATGCTTCCTAATAGAAATATAATTTCTTTTTAAATTGCAAATACACGTTTTGTATACAGCGATGCTTATTATAAAAAAAGCACACTACTAATCAATTTGATTTGACTTGATTAAGTTTATTATTGTTTTGAATTTTATCTCGTTAAATTCATTTTATCGTTTATTCTTATTGAAAAAAAACATTTTTGTATTTGTTTGTAAAACTGTAATTAATAATAATTCTCTAGTGTAGAGGACACGTAAGCTGACAATGGCTAATATAGACTATATATATGAGCGAGAAACCGTTACATTCGTCTTATATTCTGGTATGGTGGAAGAAATTGCACGTCATATATTTTTTCAAAAATACAACTAGGCTTTTTATATTAATTTATAATTCTTCAAAATTATCCAGTTTTGTTTTAGATATTTGAAATTCGTATCGATCTTATTTAGTCTTTTTGGTTTCATCGACTGAATTTCGATATTTCCGGGTTTATTTTGACTCAAACTAATGCTGAAAAATATTATTTTATTTTACTTTCAATCAATGTGAAAGGAGTTAGTTTCATTTGATGCATATGCTTAACTTATTTCAGTTATGTTATAATTAATCTAAGAAGATTATCTACTTATAGTCAAAATAAAATGAAAGCAATTTAATGCAACTATACTTGTTTTACGACAAAATAGATTTACTTTCATAAGATTATTTATTTGATAGTCTGGGAAAATAAAATAAATTCAAAGTGAAGAGATTTATCTTACTTGAAATAAAGTTAAACTAATAGAATTATTGCATTTATATTTTTTTTAATACAAAATTAATATTCAATTTGATAATATTATTTAGAATTTACATTATATGGAACTAAATTAACCTAATTTTATCATTTTATTTTATTTCAATTGAAATAAAATTAACATACTAGATGTTTTCTACAATTAAATTAAATTATTTTATCTGATCATTTCAACTAACACAAAATAAATATAATAAAATTATTCATTTATGATTAAAATAAAATCAAGGAAATCTTATCCAATATAATTTGGTTAAAACCGTTTTCCAAACTACAACTTTGTAATTAATTAAGTCCATTTCAATATCGAACTCTACTCTATATACTAGTGGTCGATTATTCGAGGACGAGCTTAAAATTAACATCAAACCGAACTGTGATCTGTTTTTGATAAAATTACGCATTACTCATTGCATGTTTTCATGTAGAAATGATAAATATTTTTTTTATTTAAAAATAAATTTAGTCTGAGACGAAGTAAAATGATAAAAATTTAGCGATAAATGTTTTCTCTTGAAACAAAGAGTTTGAAGAAGGTAACTCAGCCTGTTGAAAAATCAGGTAGAGGTGATGAAAAGTGCAAGAATATCAATCATGCGATGCATTCTATAGTTGTATAGAAGCATGTATGAATAATGCAAGATCTTATGAGATCATACAATAAGATCATATAAGAATCGTACAGTACGATGTGATCAGATGTGCAGGCTTTACGACTATCTTATAAAAATCATACAAGATCATATATGACTTTCATACGATCTTATATGATCATATAAGATTTCACAGTAAGATCTTGTAAGGTATTGCAATATCGCACAAGATCTTATTGTCGGATTCTTCGACCTGGGTGATGTTAAACGAACATGATGAACACTAGCATAAATCATCAGCATGTTCAAGAACATTGGTAATGCATACGCGAAAATTATATTAAATATTTGAACATAGATATTTGTATAAAATACCTCACAAGTACCTCTAATAGTGTCTTTTATCTGAGTCCAACCAACAAGAAATTCAAGAATCAAAATAACTAATGTTATTAAATAAATACAAAGTTGAGTGAAGATCAATAGTTTCATATGCACTTGGTATACATTTCGATTATATGCTATTTGTACATAACGAGATATATTCAAAGCTAATAGAAAATATATTTCAGTTATATTGAAATAATTATCCAATGTTGCTTCAAAATAGCAGTTAAATAAAATCCATGCTCTGCTTGGTTGACATTCCGTAGATGTTGTATGAATAATATAACTAAACAAGAAACGAAAAAGAATAAAAACATCAGTGAAGAGATACGAATAGATCCACAGGAGTTTTTTTTGTCGAAGAGATGAAGAAAAACTAATTTGAAGCCAAAGTATCAAATGTATAAATGAAACAAAAATATGTCCATAAAGGCGAGGTTTTGCATTGTCAATAATAGCTTGAGTCCACAGGAGAGGTTTTGAACATGTCATGTTCGTATCATTGAACGGCAATGTTGTTATTGTTACACTATTCATCTATAAGCAGATATCTCTGCTATTAAAATAACAGTCGCTAAGAAAATTTCTGATGTAAGCCATCCCGATGATGGTAAGAATTACTTAATGAGGGTAGAGATACTTAGGGCATAGCAAAAGTAATGATGCCATTATCTTATTTCCTTATAAAGAGCTTGAAGAAGTTTTCTGTTTTTATACAATGTTAAAGAAAAGAATGCTCTATTTTTTTATTCTTTTTCATGAATATTCAACTAATATCATACTTATAAAATTTCCAACAATAACAAAAAAGAGTTGTTTGCTATGATATGTCATGGTTATATGAATGCTTGTATTTTTTGAATAAGTCTTGATTGAAGCAAGATAGAGAACTGCAGCTTCCAACCGTTGGAAAGAGGAGATGAAGACGTGTCGAACTGTATATTACAAATTTTTCTAATCTCTTTTTTGTAAGGTTTCCAGTTGATCTTTTAAAGAACAAACCTTTCTCGTGAGTTGCTTAAAATGAATTTTTAACAATCAGGTTCACATTCAAACCTTTTATCAAAGCTCTGGAAACTGTCAAAATTCAGGCGTTTAAATTTAATTTTTCAGAGATAATATGTATTCTAGTCGAATCTCTACTACGATTTTCTGACAATCTTTTTACTTTTTTCTTTTTTCATAAAAAATTCATGTTTCAAACGATTAGAAAATTGAATAAAAAGAAACTTCAGAAATCATGTGAGAAAAATCTTAATATATTATTCGATGTGTCTTCATTTTCACTTTCCAACGGTAAAAACCATAGTCTCTAGCTTATTTCTGTCAAGGGTTATTCAAAAAATACTCATGACAGTTCACGCTACCATCACACATCCGAATGAAACAGGTCTTATCAAAATTTTATAATTATGATGTTAGTTGAATAGTGATGAAATAGCATAGAAAAATAGAGCATCGTTTTCTTTATAATTGCACCAAAGAAGAAAATTTCTTCAAGCTTTCTATAAAGAAATAAGGTGACGACGTCATTACTTTTTGTATGCCCTCAGTATATTTTCTAATTAAAAGCCACATTATGAAATCGTTGATAATCAAAGATTTTTTCATCAAAATTTGATCTTATTAATGAATACAAATGAAAGTTATTTGGTAATTCTCTTTCTACTGCAAGACGAGTTTTAACAAGTATAATTAGAACTGGAACTGATATATATTACCCGGTGGACCTAGAGATAGAAAAAATTGAATATCTTCGCTACGGCTCGAGCAAACGAGCTGATGTTTGGACCAATAATAGAAACATGTTCACACTTCAAATCCACACGTATAAGATCAGAGAGAACCTTTGTTAAATACCACTAATGACCTTAAATGGTCTTCCACGGAGGGTTCGTGACAAAAGAGAAAAATTCGGAGACTCTTATTTCTATCTTCAAAATCATAAAAAAACCGCTCAAAGTGAAGAAAAAACTCCAACATCGCAAAATTGATCCCTTATTAATCTCTGTTTGATAGTGGCTTTAAATAAAATTATGTTACGCTATATTATAATTGAATTAGGGATGTCAAACAATCTATCAACGTTATTATTATATCTACTACCCACATTGGATGTTGTAAAAGTCGATTGAAGTTCAATCGATTGCCTTTCATCATCTTTCGCTGCGTTTGCCTATCTTGTTGCAACTTAGCTCCGTTTTAGCTCTTTTTCTATCTAAGATAATTGCATATAGGATTTTCATAGGGCTAACATTTTCTCAATGTGAAAAAGAAAAATAAGAAAAAAAAATCAGTGTTCACTATCATACAGGAATCTACTATTGCTGGAACAATTTGTCTATGCTAAGTTTTTCTCTGTACACTTTACGTTTTGATACGAAAGAGGAAAAAGAAGTGAAGTGGATAGCCAGTCGTTGACAAAAAAAATTTACTTTTTCACAGATAGAAAAAAACATTATACTAAACAAAGGGTCTCTCTAGTCATGCCTTTATGAATATAAAGTTTGAACATCTCTCTATCATGGATAAAAGAATCAGCTCGTTTGTTTGAGCCGTAGTGGAGATATTCAATTTTTTTTTGGGCAGAGTGACTTTTACGCCACTCCATACAGGATGATT
>CAJNOL010005453.1:0-11587 GCA_905250125.1 Rotaria sordida | reverse complement strand
GACGTGGTCAATGTAAACGTGGTAGGGTCATCATGGAATCACCCATAATAAAACACACCTCCAATCCAAATGTCTGCCAATTCGAATACCAACAAAACATAGACCAATCAAAATTGTAAAACAACATACAATTGTTGTACTAATTGTATGTCTCTAAAGTTTATTGAACATTGTTGATATTTATATCCTTATCATAATAAAGAAAAACTCTTATGCGATAATTTGGTAATTCAAAATATTTATTATTTGTTAAAAAAGCACAAACTTCTGCATACATTTCATCTAAATAACGAACATTTCTTTGACATAATGAAAAAAAAGAAAAGTGCAGTACACATTTTATATTTCTGACTCATGCAGAATTTCATTGATGGACAACTTCATGACCCGATATATTCACCAAATCTAGTCGTTCTATCAGTATGTACGTTTGAATACAACAGGATGCAAAAATTTTTTCTTCTGTTCTATCTAGGAAAAAATATTTTTAGGATGAACTTATAGTGCATTTCATAGGATTGTGCAATCACTACAATATAAGTTAATAATAGAATTAGAGTTTTAAACAAATGATTATGAAATTAGTATAATAAAACGGTCGAAAATATGGAACCGTCGATCAACACCAAGAATCATGTAATAGTAAGAGATACATAAACATAAATGAAAAACTTCTCAATTATATCCTTTTTCTTAAATATACTATCTAAAATGTCAAGGTGTTCTTGAAATCATAATTTCTTTTCTTGTTATATGTAGTTATTTTGACAAATGAAAAGAATATTTGTGCTATAATCGTTAAGACTTATGTTGCATTTGAACTCGAATGTCATGATTTATATATTGCGGGATACATTGATTCATAATAGACTAAAATTGATAAAGATAAACAAGCATCTTTCAAACATTCCTTTCCTTACTGCACATCGACTTCTTAAAATAATAAGTTGTTGTTCATTAATAATTCTTTTTAATCTTCTTGCTACATCTACATCTGGTACTAATGAATTAAAAGATCGAAAAGATTTATTAACGATCTGCTTTGATTTTCTTTTAAAAAAATCGAGATACAAAAAACTATCTTGAGGATGAAATATTTTTATTTCATGTTAGAATGTCCCCTATGGCACCTTTACCGGCGTTACCACCTTTGTCGGCGTTACCATCTTTACCAGTGTTACCATCTTGACATGTTTCAAAATCATTAAGAGAAGCCTTGATGAACTCATTTAATACGTTGATTAAATTTTCATCATCGAATAACATTCTAAAATATTTGGAAAAAAAATTTATTAAACCAAAAAAATATTATTTAGATTACCCGTCATTAACATAAGAAGCTATTGATAAAAACGTATTGGGTGGTTTTTCATTGATCTAAAAAAATAAAACAGTTTTGCCAATTAAATTTTAATATTAAAACATTTTACTGTTAAAGTTATAAAATAATATCTTTGATCTAACGCATATGTTGCCTGAATATTGATGCTATCTTTTCGATAACCAACTTTTAAGTGTAGAGACGTACGTTTATCCAACGGCAACACCTCGTTGTCCTAGAAATTAAACAAGTAAAAAAGAAAAACACATATACAGAAATTCTTACGTCGTCTGGAACATTGTCGACGACGAAACCTTCTTTTATAAGACAGTAGTGAGTTGAAACCATCATTGGATCATATTTTTCAGGAAATACACGCTTGTGGAGACTTAACATCGCTCGTAAAAATTTTCGATCCGATATGATCGATAATAGATATTTTTCAATAAAAATTTAAATCTTAAAATAAACAAAAAGAGATTTATTTTTAAAGAGCTTGTGGTAAGCGTGAGCTGAGGTGAGGATATGTGAGCATCGGTAATAAGAACAGTTGGAATAAGTGAACAATATCATTTAGATTCAATACTCATCTCATACCATCTTCATTTAAATATGTTAATAATAGCTGATCATTTTTATCAGATAATAATATGGTAATGGTAAGAAGACTAGAAAAAAAAGCAAAAGGTAAAGTCTTACCTATAGAAAAATTGATTTGTTTTAATTTAAGGCTTCTCGAACATTTAATATTTTACCTTTTAATGGATAAACATCATAACGATCATGATCAATAACACCAAGACCAGCCACATTTGCATTCATCTAATTTTGATGTACCGTTTCATTTCGATGTCTTTGACCCATTTTGTTTTTGTAATTTAGCATCTTGTGGATGTTCAAGCCAATTAATGAATAATGGAACAATTCCGATTTTTTTTATAATACCTTTAAAAAAAAATTTTTATCATCTTTTAATGGAAATGTTCAACAAAAATGTTTACCTTCAGTTGCTAATTTGTTTTGTTTAGCTTGTGATTCAAATTCCGGATATTTAATTAAACAATTAACACGTTTAAACAAATGATTTTCAACTTGCATTGGTTTAAGATTTTCAGCAGCGGCAGCAGCTTTACTTTTCTTTTTTATATGTTCAACAAGTTTAGGACATATATGTTCAGTTATATAATCAATATGTTTACCATTTTCTGATGTTAAGATTGCATTAACAAAGCTGGCTTGTTGAAAATCATCATTATAATCATTTTTGGCTACACCAATATCCCAACAATCATTGACTTTTTTTCATAAACAATTTCTTTTTCTGTTGTTTCAATATACATCACCATATATCATCTGTTTACAAAAAAGAAACAAAAAAAAAATTTTAGAAATTGAATTGAAAAAAATCTTATGGGAATACATTTACCATTAAGTGTTATTTTACAACCAGTTGATGTAACTACATTATAGGCACACCATTTAAATAATGAAACAAGATCATCATCATCGAATTTATCCATTTGAAATCGTTTTAAATCCGATATAAATATAATACGAGTAAATTCTTTTGGATTATGGCATGTTTTATTGATAATTGTATCTTATGGATGACACATATTGTTTGACCAAATCTAAATAAATTTGTATTCTTTTAATAAGCAATACATAGAAAGAGAAAACGTACTTGTGTAAATGATTTTTTTTAAATATCCTTTTGAAGATGTTTCAACGGTAAATTTTGTACTAAAAAATATTTGTTATTTTTGCATCATAACCATTTCAATCATCTATTGTAATAAATAAAAATGAAAACAAGAATCATTCAATGACCTTGAAATCGTACTGATTATTCGTTTTTTGATTATCATTGAAATTATCTAATGTGAGACGTTTGCCAAAAATGAATATTGGACTATAGATTGATTCATCTTGAATCCATTTATGAACACGTATACCACGATCATCATTACAAATTTTTATTTCACCTTTTAATCTAAAATGATATTTTATATAATAGAGTTTAGTTTTGTTTGAAAAAAAATACTTACTAATTGATATCTACTTCGATGGATGTCATTGTTGAATGACATTGTTTATTATCAATAATATTGACTAAATGGAATAGAGAAAATGAAAATGTGATAGTTTTGAATAATACAGATTGTTTTACCAAGAATTTCATCGAAGATTTTATCAAGATGAGATACATAAGCAATTTCATTTTTGATAATTTTTGGTCCTTCTTCAGTTTTTTTCATCAAGAATTCACATTTCCTATTAAGAATAAATGTAAAAGAAATTTGAAGAAATAAGAATCATACTTCGTGACATGGATTATTTGAATCGATATATGTTTCAGATCCTTTAAGAATCTGATCAAGTTGTTCGAGAAGTTAATTGGTTTCTTCATCTTTATTTAGTGCATCGCTGATGGAAATATTCATTGAAGACGACATGATGAAAACAACGTCTTCAATAAAAATAGTGTTTACAAACAAGTATAACGATAGATACTTGTTTGTTGTTGCACCAAATCTAAAAACGAATAATAGTTAAATGTGAAACGAATTTTGTCTATTTCTCTCTGTTTAAATAGTGATGTAACACATTGTTCAAATCTATATTTTATTCTCTCTTTTCTCTGTTCGAATATGTCTTTGTAGTCTATTATAGTATAATCACATAATATGTACCTCGATTTGTCTACTCTTTTCTATTCTTTATTATAACATATATCGTTAATATCATCATCTCGTCTATTCTATATTTGCTTTTGATTGACCTAGTTTTTTGCTTTTCTTTGTACTTCTTATCCATAGATGTCGAATCCTTGATTTATTGTCGTAAATAATATCAATAATGCGCACTTTGTTTACATAGAAAATTTTTAAAAAAGTGATTATTAATTATTGATTAAACTAATTTATTTTCATCTGACATAGAATGAATTCTTCATTAATAACATTGTATTTTATAGTTAGGGTATACAAACAGTAGTGCCATCGTTATCTTATTTCCGTATAGAAAGCTTGAAAAAATTTCGTTTTTTTTAATGCAGTGATAGAGAAAATAAATCTCTATTTTTTTCTGGTATTTGATCAATCTTCACTTAATATCAAAATAAAAAGAAAACAGTTTGATAAGAGTTGTTTTTGTGTAAAACTAGCTGATACCATTAGATCATAATGGATGGAGCATATTAAATGACTGCATTTTGTATTTCAGTTTTCAAACGCTTAATATGTTGTATGAGAAAAACACCAAATATACTAAAAGATGCAGTATAGAAAGCTCGACACTTTATATAAGATAATTTTCTTTTTTTTTCTTCCAAGATTGTTCCATATGAATAAAAGAGGTTCGTCCATAAAATCTATTTTGAACAGGTTACAAATACTTCTACAATTTCTCTTTATCTTCCAATAACAACTATTTAGTTAAAAAAATCATGAAAGGAATCATCTCATGTACTTTTATAATTTCTCCTCTGCTCTCTTACCAATTATGAAGTAATAAATAACTAATATTTCGTCTAATTTTTCATTTTTTACGCCATGCTCCAGATGAATTATGAAGGGTTTTTTTACAAATGAATTACAAGTAGTAATAAATGTAAGATGTAACCATCACATATCGAGTTCGTTTCTACAAGGAGTAAAGTCAGTTTTCTTATCCTCATTCTTTCCGATAGAAGAACAATCAGCTTTGATCAAGGATTAAAAAAAAATAATTTGTTTAGGTATTTCCGAATTACTATGGTATAATTTATATTTAAACGTTATTTACTATTTAATGTCATTTGTGTACTAGGTTTGTTCAATAGATTGTGTTGCTAAAATTCCCACACTTTCTCGTGGATCAATATATGATTTAAGTCATTTAAAAAACATCATTTCTTTCAAATACTCGTTTATCCATTTTCGTTTGATCTAATTTTTCATGTGCAGTTATATAATTTCTAATTAAATTATCTAAACGTTCTCTAATAGCATCTAAATTTGATGCTGGTAAATAATTTTGTGTAACCCATGAATAAAATTTGACAAGACTATGATTATATTGTTGATATTTATCATTCGATAAATCTCTCTCGATGTTTGAATCATAATTGAATGTGTTTCATCAATATGTTTACTTTTTTAATGAATTTCTTAATGTATGTAAATCAAAAAACATGAACAATTTATAAATGGTGTCATACGAATTTTTGTTTCATCATTTATTTTTTAATCTTGTTCAATCATCAAAATTCTCATCATCAGCTAATTCTCGAGTTTTTTTTCTTCATGCATGAATTTTTTTTTAAAGTTTTTATTATTGGTTTTTCTTTTGTTGAACTACACACATATCAATAATATGTCAATAGTCATCTTGATGTTATATTGTTGATTAATTAGCAACAAGATATTGATAATAAGCTTCTTTTAAATAAGTACATTTTTCAACAGCTAAACCATATTCATCATATTAAAATTGAATAACATTTCCATCACTATCAGGTACTGTTAAATCAGAATTAACGACTAAACCTTCAAAATGTTTCATTAAACAACGTTGTAAATAATCAAAACAAGCCAGTTTTTACAGCTTTATCAATGAGAACCTGATAAAAAAAAAAAAAGAATTTTTAGTAAAAAAAAAAGAAAGTTATAGTTTTCGTACTTCTCGTCTAGCCATAGAATGAAAGAAATATTTTTCTGGTCGAATTCCACTTCAAAAACTTTTATCAACAAAATCACTTAATCGTGGTGAATATTCATATGAACCAAATGATAGAAGAGTTCGACAACTTGACATCATTGGTGGATGTTTTACCTTCCAATTCTTGTTGACTAAGTAAACAAGACATTTGCATTGCATTTACAGATGATACTTAAATTATACATCAATATTCAAATCAATGGAACTGTTTTGCTTATTTCAATTTTTTCCTGGTCTATATGCCCTTCGGACTGTCATCTATCTGCCGAGTATGCTTCAAGAATTGCTATAAAGATTGGAAAATCTGAAAAGATTCGAAATGCATTTTTGAGAATGCTCTGAGAATTTTGTTGTTTTTATTCGAATAGAAGAAGATAAAAAGAAATAGGTACTCCAAACAGTGTCTAATATCTATAAAAAAAACGTCCAGCCCTATCGAAAGTATTGCGGTTGAGAAAAAGGGTTTAAGAAAGGTCATTTTTAGTCCTTGCCACTACAATATGTTCTACAGAAAGTATCCGAGAATTTTTAATTACATAAATATCGCTCCAAGTCCAAATTCCTCTCATTAATTTTCCTAAAAATCCGAAACTCTATGAAAAGTTGATACACTTCGTAGTGCATAGCGCATGCATTTTTGTTAAGATGTAGTGCCCAATAGAACGACATACTGCTTAGCAATACACAATCTTGCTAAACACTACCCTAGAACTGTCATTTGATTTAAGTGCCTGCTGGTGATTCATAGAAATAAGACCATTTATGTGAGAAATTTGGGCCCAGTTAGAAATTTTGGTAAGTTTCCGGACTGGGCCGAAATTTTGAGTCTGTCAGCACTTTTACTCTACTCATCAAAATCTACTTGACTATTTTCTGATGAGTCGTTTTTAGAAAGCGGAAGCTCTCTTAACAATAGTGATTAAAGCCATCTAGAGATCACCATCTTTGCAATCGACCAGATTCGATCTATTCAATTAAAAGATGCACTTTCGACATACCTTTGGCACCTGATTGAATTAAAAGTTGTAAATTATTATGTGGAAATTGATTGAATAAATGAGACATACATTGTTTAATAATTTGATTTTTATATTCATCAATTGATCTTTTACGATTCATATTCATTTCTTTTTATATACATTCATCAAATGTTAGAAGAACAAAATGCTTTAGCAAATTCATTCATAAGTATGTCTTCATCAGAATTTTCTGGAAAAGAAAATGTTTTTTGTAAAGCATTTCAACCGGCTTGAATACGACATGCATTTATTAATCGATCGACGTCAATGTTATACACCAGGTGGAAGCAAAAGAACATCTAAATAAATTTTCTTTTAGAAATAAATTAAATTCAGAGATTATATTTTACCTTCAATTCCAAGTGTAAAACCTCAATAATATTGTAAAAAAAAAGTGTAAATAATTTGGAAAATTTAGTAACCAGATCAGCAGCATAATCTTTTCCATATAATTCATAATAACAATGAACAATAGATGCAAGTATTGAACCACAATGTACTTTATCAATTAAACTTGATAAAAGATGACCACGACGAATAATTACATCTGTATCAGCCATTAAATCAATATTTGTTGCATTTAGTTTTGATGATTATAACTAAATAAATTTTTTTATTATTATTTTGTTTTTGTTTTTTTTTTGAATTTCTTACTTTCATTGAAAATTTTGATTTACTATCGATATTAAGTTGTGCTTCTTCAGTTGATTGAATATAAAGAAGAATTGTTGAAATAATCTGAGAAAAAAAAGCAGTTTTTATTGAAAAAAATTCAATTAACAAAAATACTTGTTTTCTAGTCCATAATTGTTTTAATTTCCACCAAATACAAGATGGTAATAAACGAATTTTTCGACGAGAATATCATCCAACAGCAGTATATACAAGTTGTTCATAATCCGATTTAGAAAGTCAATGAATAAAAAACCTTTTTAAGTGAAACAAAATTATACTTATTAACAAAAAATCGATCACGTATTGTTAATGCTGAGTTACAACTCTTAAAACAAGCTCAAATCCTCTAAATCTGTCTTAAAGTATTGTTGAAAACCATACAAATCACTTGGTATCTGCTTGAAAGTTGAATACTTGAATTTAACTTTCTAGTTTGACATATATGAGGCATCTATTCTAAATACGTTTGTTAAGAGAATGTTAGCTATGAAAAAAAAAGGAAATGTTTCTGTTGAATTGCGAACTAATAAAAAAAATAACATCATCTTGTGGCGTCCTCTTTCGGAGAAATTAAAACTTTCATTTTTGATATAAATCAAATCTCTCGTTTATTAAAATGAAATTTTTTGAGTTTTTAATATATAAAAATTTCCATATAATTTCTAACCGACTCTCTCTAACGAACCATTCACGTTCGAGAGGGATCTGAAACCCATCCGATAAATTTTTAGTTGATTTATTTTCAAAGTAGAAAACGAGATGAAGACAATCAATTATTATCCATCCGATACCACAATTGGTAGTCTTCCATTTAGTAATTATATATCTGAAGAAATTCGTTGTTTAAGTGTAAAAGAATTCACATCATCACAAGCAATTGATCATCTTGGTGCACTAGTATCTGATAGTCCATATGATTTAGCATTAGGATCCTTTGATAAAAAAATGATCGTGTTTTACTTGTGATCAAGGGATTTGTTGCTTGTCCAGGACATTTTAGACATATATCACTTGTTTTACGTGTTTACAATCCCGTATTTCTTTCTTCGATCTTGTTAATGTAAATCACAATAAATAAATTTTCTTCAATCTTCTTTTTTTTAATATTTTTTTGCAATTTTCAAGGTTCTTCTTGATTGTTGTTGTCTTCATTGTCATACAATTCAGTCTTCAAAGGTAGAAAAATATTAATTTAATATGGAAATGCTTTATTTAAAACATGGTCTCAAACAAATGAAATAGATAATTTACAATAACTTTATAAAAGATGAATACTAGAAAAAAAATCTTTAGATAGATTTTATGAATAGATAAATGAGCATATGAAATCCAATTCACCGTCATCATCTAAAATCGAATCAATAAGCAAAAATTTACTAGTTATTCGACAACAACTTATTAAAGACTTCGAAGCACGAGCATTTAAAACAAAAAGTTTGGATTTTATATCATTGAAATTTTTAAATCTATTGTTTATTTTTTAGAAAAATTTTGTCCGAATTGTAATATATCTGTACGTTCACTTCGTGCTGATTCACATATAAGACTTTTTTTTATTCTCAACGAATTTCAAATAAACAAATAAAGGCTTATGAATGACGCATGTCCAATGTGTTTGGTAAATATTATATATATTAATCACATGGGTTAGGGCAACGCTGACAAAGACAAATTATTTTTTCACAAGAACGTTGAAAGGCAAAAATCAGCTTTCGCTTCACTCTCAGTAAACATAAGAACTTAACTGGTATCACTTCAATACAGAGTATATTTTTTTTAAAATTTCACATATATTATCTAGTTTTGCATCCACATCTGACTAATTAGACTCTTTGTCCCTTCGCATAGCATGAAATAAGCATTAGAAATCTGCAGAACCGGAGATGCCGCAAAATCTTAAAATCTTCAATGAGGTACAAGTGCACGAACACATATAGAGTATACCCAGAAGTTGCTGAAAATTCCAAACAATTTTCAATTGAAATCTAGAAATGTTACTTCTATAGATTGTTCTTTTTGTTTCAATTGATTTTTTTTTCTCTTAATTATAGGCAAACGAAAAAAACAAAATTGATATCAATGATGAATCAATCGATAATGTTGATGATCAAGAAGAAGTGTTAATAAAAATGATGTCTCGTCCAATGTATTTAACACCATTAGATTTATTAAAACATTTAGAAAAAATTTCGACAAATGAAAGAGAAGTTCTTGCAAGTTATCTAAGCTAGTTTACGATCACCAAATCATTCAATAATAAATATTCATAATAGTCTGATAAATTTATTCTTTTTGAAGTTTCACCTGTTCTTCCATCAAAATTTCGTCTCGTATGTGTTTAATTATTTAAACAATAATAAAATTTCTTTTTTTTTCCACAAGTTTTGTCTTTTAATTCACAAAAATTTGAAAATCTCAAAACAATTCGATATTCATTAATTATTCAAAATAATCAATTAATTAAAGAAAACTTTTATTATTAAAAGATAAACAAACATTTGATGTGTCAGCATTGAATACTGTAAACTATTTTTATTAATTATATTTTGTTATTAGTTTATTCTTTTAATTTAGAATCGTTCATCTTCTTTAATTAATAGATTACCTGGTACAACAAATGAAGAAAAACTTAATAAACTTTAGTTTAAAATGCAAATTATTGTTAATTCTATATTTGATAGTTCATTAGATAATCGAAGTGATAGTCGAGTAACAAAAAGTATTCGACAAATATGTTATATCTCGATATTTTTTTCTAAGAAATTTTATTTTTTCTTAAAATAAAAGATTATTGAATAAAAAAGAAATTTTATTTCGTATGCATATGAAGGATAAACGTGTAAATTATGCTGATCAATCAGTCATATTTCCTGACCAATTTATTGCTATATATGAAGTTGCAATTCCTGAAATATTTGCAAAAAAAAAATTAACTTATCCAGCATTAGTTATATTATATAATGTTCATCAATTACGACAATTAACTCTTAATGGACCAGATATGCATTCTGAGTATGGATAAAACACAAGAAATTATTCCGAAATAGAAAACAAGATTTATTTTAGATCATATTTTGTTGAACTTGATAATGGTACAATTCGTCGTTTATTATCAAATAATTTATCTTAACACACAGCTGTTGCAAAACTTTTATTAACAAGAGAAAAACAACATGAAAAATACAACTTTAATGTGTATTTAAAAAATTGATCAACATCTGTCGAACTGGTGTTTATGTTCTTGCTAATCGACAACTAATATTAAATCGATCAATGTATATGTAAGCTCATATGATAAATTTATTCTTTAGAATTTTGAATTAATAACGGACGCGAAAGTCTTTGGGAAAATGTCAATTCATACAGCTCAGCCAGTTTCGAAGATAAAAACTAATTTTTTTATTAGAAAGAACAGAATAAATACTAGAAAAATCTATATTTAATAGATTGAATACAGTGAATTTCATCATATAGCTTAAAACTTCTTCCAAACATTCTCTATCATAGATTGCAACATTTTTTCATCAAGTTTTTAAACCTTTTGTTTGATGGTTCGAAGTAAATGATTTATATTTTGTTGCTTCCTAATTATTTTTTTTTAATTCAATCAATTTGAGATACGTTTTTCAAGGATTATCAACACGAAAAATAAATAATATTTTTTTCTGATATTACCAGAATCACAATAGAAGTTGCAAATTCGTTGTGCAAATGTTCTCTGTCGCCGCGTATTATTTTTGTTATGGATGAACATTAACAAGTTATCATATACCGTTCGAAAGAATATAAATCATTTAGTTTGAATCATCAAACAAAAGATCAAATAACTTGATCAAAAAATGTTGCAAGCTATGATAGAGGATGTTTGAAA
>CAJNOL010005452.1:0-11592 GCA_905250125.1 Rotaria sordida | reverse complement strand
GCATTGCTAAAATAAAACATTCAATCGAATAATAATCATTTTTATTATATCAACACGAAGACAAAATCATGATGTATTTTATTTTTCAATGTCTAACTTAGTCAGAAAAAAGAAAAACTTAATGTCAAACAATAATACAGATCAAATAATAGACCGAAAGTTGAGCTTCCGATCTATTCAACATAACAGTCCTCGACAATTGACATTTTCATGTATAACTTCGATCAAAATAAACCATAGACTAGAGGTACGTTGTTCGGTACGATTAGGTTATGCAATATCTAACGACATCCATAACTCATTAATGACTTTCCTCGAGTGTGCTTGTGACTCTTCTTCCAGAGCAGCTTCACACGAACACACATCCTACAGACACGTCCAGTCAGGATGCACAGCCGTACATACACTCAATATGGAAGTTGAAGCTATAAAATAAACTGAACGTCTCTTATACGAGCAAATATTTATGAAAATAAATAGATTTTTATTTCTTAGAACTAAATTAAGTAGATTTAACAGTTGAGAGGGTATGGGTGTGGGTGTGGGTATGAATCTTCTTCATCCGCACCCACACCCAATTTAAAAAAAAATGCAAGAATTTTGTTGACAGCCTAATAGAAGTTTTGTGTGTATTGAAACTACGTTTTCGTACCTAATTTTGATAAGTGTATTACGATGACAGCCGATGTTCCTGATTAATAAGTGAAAATGGCGAAGATTTTACTCGAGTAGGTTGATCGATTTTTAGTATAGGCATGTATCTATGAAGAAAGGTCATGCAGTTTTCGATGATATTCTTGTGTAACAAAATTTATTATGTTTTCACATCGAGTCTTTTTAATCGTTTTCGGCTGACGATCGGCAATCACGTTTATTACCAATAAATACTCTAGCACAGTATAACCCATAAACACGTGTTTTTTCTTTTACTTAGGTAGATGAATATATCAAGTTCGATGGCAAACATCGAAAGGTGTGAGTGTAGGTCTTAATATTCACCTCACGCACATTCCATATTCACATCCATGCACTTATCCGGATCAAATCCTACTCCCATACCCTTATTTGAATCATGCATAAGTGAAAAAGATCTTATTTATGCTAAGATAAGGCGTCTTTAAGGTTTTGATAAGAGCGTATGTTTTACTATCAGATAAAAATAGTTGTCTTCTAGGGTGTGGGTGTGTGGGTGGGTGTGGGTGTGGGAGTGGGTGTGGGTGTTGGTGTGGGGTGTGGGTGGGTGTGGGTGTGGGGTGTGGGGTGTGGGTGGATGTGGGTGTGGATGTGGGAGTGGGTGTGAGTGTTGGTATACATCTTTTCTTTACTCACACCCCCACACCCACACCCACACTCACACCCACACCCACACTCACACCCACACCCACACTCACACCGACACCCACACCCACACCCACACCCACACTCACACCCACACCCACACTCACACCGACACCCACACCCACACCCACACTCACACCCACACCCACACTCACACCGACACCCACACCCACACCCACACCCTTATTTAAAATCGTAAAAAAAATTTAATTCTCCAAAATAACTTGAATGGTTGCGAACACAATTTTCCTTCTTAATAAACTTAAAAATAAGAATAATTATCGAGTATCATAGCACTTTTCTCTTAAAAAATAATTCCGATCTAAATGACATGTCACAAGATGCATGATTATATAGAAAAAAAAGAGAATAATGATTTAAAAACGAGTATAATTCTTGTTATTAATTTTCGATAGGCCAAACATGAATGCACTTGACAATGATGTCCAAGTATGAAAACGATAGTCGAAGAGAAATTTTTCGTTCTTTCGCACTTCAATAAACCAAGCATCGTTGACAAAAGGAACAAAATTTCCTTTTGTTAAATGAGCCAAAGCTACCATGTTTAATCCATTATCATCATTAAATTCTTTTGAACAACAAATTTCATATTCATCAATGCTATTTCGTTCACGAATCATTACCAGAATTATCCAAATCTAAGACTTGACAAATAAAACCGTTACTACTACGAAGAAGAAGACGAACTTGAGAATCTGTTCCAGCATATAATAAATCACATGTTACCATTTTTACTTGTAATACATCACTATCATTTGGACAAGATTTGCTCGACTTTATATCACATAATACTTCGACGATCATCATCAAAATAATACTTCATCGAATCGTTTTTAATCTAAGAAAATCCATAATTTGTCTATCAGATTGTGTTTATATAAAGGAGGAAAAAAGAGATTAACTCTATGTAACTAAACCTTTCATCAATAAACTGATATCCAACTTATTACAAGATGTTGACAACTGATAAAATTTGTTATGAACTCTGATTACTTATTCTTCTCATTATAATTACTCAATTGTTGGAATATCTTATCAATTGCGTTTTTATCTCTATTTTTAAATACGACAAACAAACTTTCGATAAGTGTTTTTATGGAAAAAAAAGAAAAGATTTTTCTTCTTGTTCATCTAAAAAAAATCATTGAATTCGTTGCGTTAGTTTTTAGTTAATTTATCCCATTGAATATAAATCAAAAGAAAAATGATTAAGACTTCCTTCAATAAATAATTGACAATTTTTTGTATGTTAATTTCTGTGTTTAATTGATACGTACATTGATTCCAAGAAAAAAAACAAAGAAAAGATAACTGAAAAAGGGCCAATCATTGAAACATATCGAATATCATAGAGAATTTCAATTGCTTAACATGATAATGAATAAACTAGTTGATTAAAGTACAAGCAAGACGGATGACAATTTTACGATAATGACAGAATCATGGATAAAATTTCACAATTTCTTCATGACAAATATATGAATACAACCATTGAGCCAATAAACTCGATAATACAGAACCAACATAACGCAATATGATTAATATACTCATTGATATATGACTCTGAATATTGTCCATAGAAATTGATGATAATGATGAACATCTTTCTGTAGAAAAATACCAGTTATATCATTCGTAAACATTAATCAAGATGTTTGTTCAATAGATAGTCTTACATTGTAGTTCTATTTTGATTTTCTAATAAACCATTTAAACTACTTCCTAGTAGAAGCTTACTTGAAAAGATTATAAATCATCGAAGATTCAATTGTGTTAGATAATGATGATTTCATTAGTTCGCTTGAATATTTGTTCATAATAGGTAATCGATAAAAGAAGTAAACAGATAATATTAATATTAGCAAATGTATTTTTGATAACTTATTAGACCATGCGAACATATGATTAAGACTTGGTTTCAATCTGTAAATAAACAAACAATTATATGGAGATATCAATTCAGTTTTTTTCGTTTGAGATTTTTCAGTGAACATACCTGAAGTGACAATGAAAACGATGCATATTAATCTTTGATTTAGTGGATGTTGCTCTGGTTGCCATGTGATAGAATGGTTGTCAAGTTTCTTTCACGAAAATAATCAATTATCATAGAATAAATAAAGACAACTGTTTGAACTTTTAGCCTCGAGAAAAACAACAATCAATATACTGAATTTCAATGTGGATATCTCTTTTAAATTCGTATTTACTAAGAGAAGTTTTACTGCAGAATGTCAAGGTTGTATAAAGTGTTTTCATGTTTGTTTCTATATGAATTTCAATAACGAAACTCGACAACTAACAGAAAGAAAATTGATATATTAAAAAAAATTGAATGATGAAAGACATAATAATGAATTTCACAATAAATAAGGAAACTAATACTGTCTCTGCTCTCCTCTATTACATTGATGAGAACATCGGTTGATGTGCAGTTACTTACGTTGGTTTGAAATAGTTAATGTAAATTTTTTTCAACAGATACAAAGATAAATAAACGCTCGTTCAGTTTTCAGATAAACGCTAAATGACCATTCTTCTTTTGTCTTTCTCAATACCGAGAAAAAATGAAAGAAAGAATATACAGTTGGTAAAAAAGTATCCAATCATTGTGCTCTAGTCTCTTGAAAATACCTTATTCAAAAAAGTCCTTTCGACAGATGGATTCTTGTGAAACTCATGTTTGATAAAGAACTTTGTTTGATCTATTCAATGAAGGTATTTGGAGAAATAAAGCAACATGTTTTCAAATTGAAAATGATTTTTTATCAAAAATTATGAAGTTTTCGGGATAAAGATCCCTATCAAAATTTGATGATTTACTTGAATTAAAAAAACACATATGCAGTTTTGTAGAGCAGCTCACGGCGCATCGAATAGTATATAGAAAATCGCATTTTCTTCAAGTCTTAAGGCGTTAAGAATCTATATACTGCTTGAAAGCATACAGTGGATAAAAAGTATCCGAGCATCCTGACCCTTTTTCGGTATTTGTCACTTTTCCTGGGTGAGAGTATGCACTACAAAAGTTCTGATTTCACTGGTGGATAGTCAAACATGCCCTGCATCAACACTGAAAAAAACAAGATCAAAGACCCTTCCTAGAACTACTGCCAAGTTTTTTAATATACGAAACGGATTGTTGAGCATGCTTATCCAATGTATTGGGTGTGGATGTGTGAGTGGGGTGTGGGTCTGCGATGGTGAGTGTAGAATATGTGAGTGTGAGTGTGAGGTGTAGGTGTAGGTGAGTATGGATACTAATTTCACTCATACTCCACACCTACCTTATCAGCTCTCCAAATATTAAAGAAGATCATTTTACATTTATCAAGCACCACAATTTTTGGTCGATAAAGAAAAATCGTTCGCCTTGAGAACCGTTGCAGATGGTGTGCATGATTATATAATAGTGTCGCATCGATCACATGAGACAGTAACTTTCGAAATTTTATCGAAACAAGAATGTTTGGATCTGTCGTCCTGTTCTTAATTGTGCTCATTAATCGATCGAGTGAGTGAATCTTTACAAGTAACACATGTATAATTCCATAAGTTTTAGGTGCTATTCTTGATTGTTCGGCTTACAAATCAGACAAGGAGATTATCTTGTCCATGCCTTTTGTGTTTATCAATCCTGAATCATCATCGTCGAACTACACTTCATTTGCCGTCATTAGTACAAGCGACAGCCGTGTGACTGAACTGAATCTAGATGGGGCGACACATTTTCGTCTACCTATCTTTTGCTTTAGGAACTTGACGACATTATCAATGAATCAAGTTACTTTTGAAAACTACACCATCCCACCAGAAATTGGTTTACTCGCTTCTACGCTCGAATACTTGAATATTTCAAATACTCGTCTTACTCAATCTCTTCCAGCCGAACTGTTCACATTGACTAAATTGGAAAAATTGATTCTTAACAATTGTGATATTGATTCAGTTCCCGAAGCAATTGGAAAACTTGTAGACTTAACAACACTTCAGCTCATGGACAACAAACTCACTTCTCTCCCTCCTAGCATGAGCCGACTGAAGAGCCTCAATGCAGTCAATGTAAGCGGAAATCCACTTCTGACTTCCCTCGATGCTTTCAATGGAAACGACAATTTGGAGCGATTGATTGCACACAACTGTGGAATCACATCTCTTCCACGCGAATTGCCTGCGTTGTCAAAACTCGATTTGAGTTCCAACAATCTTACCTCTCTGGTCGGGATTGGCACAATTGGTACACATATTGACTATCCATGGTCATCAGATTTCTCATTTCGAGATAATCAAATCGAATCGGTTCCATCTGAAATATCCACATGTGCAGTGGGTTCAATCGATTTGACCAATAATAAGCTCACCTCTCTTCCCAATGAAATTTATAAAATGCAACTTTTGGACTTAAAAGTTCAGAACAACAACTTCAGCAACGATGAAATCATATGGATCACGGGCCTATTTCGAGCGAAGTCAGGCACCGTCGAATTATGATCATGGTCGACATTTGAACAATGTGACATTCATCCAAGGGGGAAACAAGTGATTTAAATCATCTGAAAATCAAAATTAAATCATTTTAAATCATGTTAAATCACGTGAAAAAATGATTTTAGATGATTTAAAATGATTTTAGATCACAAAATCACAAAATCATGTTTCTCCCTTGCATTCATCACTGAGAAGAAATAAATTGCATCGACATCTAATGACACTACATGTTTGTTATATATTGAACTTAGCGGCCATAAAAAAATGTCTACTCATAAAAAGAATTCAGAAAGAGAGCATCAACGAGAAACATGGGCTAGCTAATGTCGTCCAGAGGCCGAAACAGGAAGAATATTTTGTTTCCCGCCTCACCTCGCTCCGACCTTAATTTTTTTCTTCGCTGCCTCGTTAGGCTTCTATAAGGTGCTTGTATGTTTTGACCATGTGATTCATTTGGCTACATATTGCAAGAAAAAACACAAGAACACAAGAGTACAATAATTAGGCACAGAAGCATAAAAAAGATACAGTTCGAGATCAATCGATCTATCGTTTTGTTATTCTCTATCGAACAAAGAAATAAAATATTATTAACAACTGTTGGGTTTGAATTAGATCCAATTTGTTGGAGAACTTGACGTGTGCCGAAAACTCTCTTTCGAAAGCAGATGAACTGCAAAATAGAGGTCTGTAGGTTTCAGCAAATATCCAGAATCGGCACTGGTGATTCAGCTACGCTTTTCATTAATAAAACCGAGAAAAAAAGGCTTCAAATTCGATTCCTTTAAGAAACTTTATGCGAACACTGAAGTGCCTAGTAACATATAAAAAGAATTTTTACCTTTATATCTCATCCTTAGTGGAAGCTAGAACAATTTTAGTATGTTCATAATTCCTGTTTTTAGTCTTTATTGTATCTTCCATGATATTTAACCAAGTCAGCTGAAACTGTTTATTTTTTTTTGCTACTTAACAGAAAACAGTCGGATTCAGTAATGCTCGTAACTCTTTTTTTTCGTTCTTCGCTGATGGCGAGACATTAAATCAAAAAGTTATCAATAAAGCTGAGAAATTTTTATGGAAAAAGTTGAATTTCAAAAAACTTTTCTTGGAAAGAAAACATTTTTGTGCTTTAGTGGATATCCTCAAAAAGTGAGCTTCCAAACAAAAAAATTAGTTTGTCTCTTAGCGTGATAGAATACTAATGAAAATGGATGACCAATAAACAGCTGTAAGAGAAACCTATTTTTTTGGATGCAAAATCATCGTTGATATCGAAAACCTCCCTTTTGACAAAAGCACGGCTCAAAACCATAATGTTAATGAAAGAGCACATTAGATTATTGAAACATGCCTGTTCTGAAAAACTGATTTTTCAACGCCGCTGGATTTTTCAGGGATCTTAATCACATTTAGCTATTTTTGACGTCTCTTTTCATCTAATTGCAAAGAATACACCTAGATTGGTCTCTCTAACTTCAGATTGTGCAACACTTAAGCAGGTTCCAAGTTATCAGTTAAAAATCTTCGGTTTCTACAATCCCATCTTGGCTCTCGGTCACATTTTTTACAGGACCCCAAAGTTCTAATTGCATGGTATTGAGTAAATGCGACATGCTAATTTCGATAAATTTGAAAAAAAGTTTTTCATGTTCTTACTAATATGATGGTAGATTTAAATAATCCTTATATTTATCTACTTTTAAATTGATATAAATATCGACTTCAACTTTTCTTATTATTGTAGGATTTTTCATCATTTCACTATCCATCAACAGTTCGAACGTGTTTAGCGTGTGAGTGAAAAAAGGATTTACATCCACCCACATTCTACTGCGAAACTTAAGTACAGGAAAATTTCGAGGATTTAACTTAACTACGCCTCATTTCGGCTTTTGTTTCGACCATCTTATCAACAACGTACAATTAGTATGAAATCACCTGTCACATCGAAAACATATTGTTGAATTATTAAACTATCCACTCTAGTTTTGTGCAAAACACAATGAAATACAAATGTTATAAACATAATAAAACTGGAGGACATTATTAAATGTATATAGGCGTTCTATATGGTGTGGGTGTGATTCAAGTATAGATTCACAACAACACGTCCACCTCTACATCCACACTCACAAAATCAGATAAAACGTTCTTATTTGATCTAAATATGATAATTCTCCTAAATGCCTTTAAAATACTACAGTGCGCCTCAATTGCTTTTCCCCTCCTGATATTTTTTTGTTTTTATTGCTATACTTCTTTTATTTATTAACCTATTATATATAGGAAGAAAGCCCGGAACACGCTGCATCTTTTGGTATATTTACATTAAACATCAAATACAATTTAAAGTCTAAAAGATGTATTAGAAAAAAAAGTGACATCTTTTTCACTACAATATCTGGTGTACAAAATGTTGTAACATTTTTTATTTCGCGTATATCTCGGCTTTGGCAAATGATAATATTTTGAATTTTTTTCCAGAAGATGCGCCGTGAAAAGCTCTACAAAAGCTGTATGATCGAATTCCTTTTTGCCTCTTCTGATGGTTTTTCTTATACTCAAAATGAACAACTTACATGGCTGTGTCACTTTCCATCATATAGAAAATATTTTGAGGACTTTTCTGATTCGCTATAGGATTTGGTCTATAGGTATTTTGTAGAGCTTTCGACGGCACATCTTTCAAAAACAAATTGAATATTTCATCATTTTCTCAAGTCAAGATATATACAAAATAAAAAGTCTTCCAAACATTTTCAATATGATGGACAGTGGCACTGTCATATGGGTTTTTCATTTTGAGTATAAGAAAAACCATCAGAACAGGCAAAAAGAAATTTGATTATACAGCTTTTGTAGAGCTTTTCACGGCGCATCTTCTGGAAAAAAATTCAAAATATTATCATTTACCAAAGCCGAGATATACGCGAAATAAAAAATGTTACCATATTGTGGACACCCTGTAGTGAAAAAAATGTCACTTTTTTTTTGATACAGCTTTTTGTGTGTCTTTATTTTTCATCTTTTTTCAGATACATCTAAAACAGTTTTAAAGTCTAGTCACATATGGTTTTGCAGAGAATTTCAAGCGCTATTTTTTGATAAAAAAAGATGTTTGAATCACAGGGATAATAGAGGAGAAATGTTAAAAATACTAAGAGGTCGGTTCTTTATGCCCCACCCGTTATTTTAGTTCACATCGACTCCATCGTACAATTTTTACACTATTCCTACAGTGAACATAGGAATACATTCAGCTGAAATATACTGTATGTGACAAAAAATGTTGACATTTCTGTATTTCTTGATGTACATTTCAGGCTTCGAAGATATCTATGAAAAATAAATTTAATTAAGAACCGAAAATAAAATAAAAACTAGGCCAATTTATTCAAAAGTTATTTCTGCTATCGATACTATAAGAATCAACACTTCATAAATGATATTTAACTGAAATGGATAATTGTTATTAATATAGAACAATTGAAACATTATATCTATTTCTATGACATCATACGAGTAAAATCATTGAAATTTCTAGATAAAATGAGAGAAGAGAATTGTTTATATTAAATGTAAAATCCTTGATATTTAGCATCAAACTTGATGAGCATAAATCTACATGAATCGATAGAAGTTTCCAACAAAAAAAATACGAATCGATCTCATTTCTAGTACACAATAGAGAGGCAAAAAGATACTAGATTTGATCGAATGAATGATGAATGACACAAACATTGTGCAATAATTTGAGTCAAAAGTGTCTGGTGATTTTTCACACTTGCTAATGGAAAACATACCATTACATGTCGTCTCCAGCCGAAACACTGCCTGATGAGATTCAAATGATTATTCTACAATATTCCAGTAATATTTGTACTAATATATGAGTGTATTGTTCTGTTTGAGAAATAAAAATGGCAAAAAAGCACATTCCTTGATGACCAGATAAGTATTAGAATACCTTTATTTCTTTATTTGGACAAGGCAACACATAGTACAACAAAAAATAGGTTTATGAATAATGATAGGTATTGAAAAGACGTTTCCGTGCAAGTTGTACTTGTGAATCCGTGCCTACAAACAATAAAATTTGTTTTACAGGCATATATACATAAAAAATTGCTACATGAATCAATAGCAATCGAGCCAATGAATAATGGTAAGCAGGTGAAAGTGGGATTGCAACAGAAGCATGAACAAGTCGCTGCCAATGATGATTGGATTATCCAAACAGTGAAAAAGAAAAGCAGAATAAAATATTCTTTGATGTGCAGTTGACATACGAATTGTGACTTGGAATAATGATCGGATCAGTTATTGACTCAGCAGTAGCGTGCTGCCAAGGGACCTTTTTTTTTTTATTCAACGGAGCAAATATTAACAAGGGAAGGTAAGAAAATAGAACAGAAGAAAAAAAGTGCGAGAGAGAGATTAAAAGACAACAGAAAATAATTGTTTTCTAAAATTATTGCATAGGAGCACAAAAGACCAGATAACATTTCGTTGATATTCTCGTTGTGCAAGACAACATCACGAGTTTTTTTTACTTTTCGAACATGTGCATAGAATAGTATATGAAAGGTGTTGTTTTTGGTGCAATGTGCAAGGAATTTCTTATTCGAAAACATATCTGGCATGTGATTTTGGAAAGATTTTCCAGATCGATCAGCCGAGAAGTAAATGAAATTTTGTATTTTCATGGAGGATAGTTTCATATAATGATGGCATGTTAATCTCATTTGATTATCAAATGTGATTAGTTGGTTTACATATCGACTAAGCATCCTTTCTGAAAAATTTTTTGGATTAAATGATAGTTTGTGTTAATATTGTTTAAATTTTTACAAATTTCCAGTCGCCGTCTCCCTAAGTGGTATTGCTTCGATAGTCAAGACAATAATAGAGTCAGATAGTAATAAAAATCGAATACACAATTGACATACGATTTTACTATCCAGATGAATTACGAACATTTCTATCCATAAACATCTGCACCTCTTGCTCTTTATTAACGAAAAATGGACGAATTTATTCAAGCAGACGAATGCCGTTCTGAAATTTTATGAAATACTTACATAATCGAACAGATCTTCACGTATGGTTTCTCTATACTCGAACAGAATCATTTTGGACTGACAAAAGCGTTCCTGAATATTTGAATCATCTACCGATGAGAGCTTGTAGTATCGATAAAGTCTTTGAGTTAAAGACATTTCTATAATATATAATTTAGATGCAGTCCAACGAACTTTGGTACGTCCACTAGATTTCTCTTGAATGGACTGGTCGATCACATGTTTAAAGCTTTTCCTCTTGTGCTGGCTGCGTGCGATGACAGCAGAACAACAAAAGTCATTCGCAGCGACTTCTAAGATTTATTTATGACATCTCTATTTGGCGTAGAAAGCTGGTTACGATCCTTTGCTATTCATCTGAGTTGCTACGACTTCAGAGATAACATTTTATACTATTCTCATATTATTCATCACAAACCAGTGTTGATAAGTGACAACAACAACAACGTCAACCATTAAGGTAGAAGTAGAAACGTAAAGTAAGAAGAAAAAGAAATTCAGCATTCGTCAAAGTCAATATCTGTACGATTGGCAAAGATATACATGGAGGGTGGGCGTGGGTGTGGGTGTCTCAAAAGAATATCAGTAGCCACACCCACACCCACACCCACCCACACCCACACCCACACCCACACCCACACCCACCCACACCCACACCCAC
>CAJNOL010005450.1:0-11602 GCA_905250125.1 Rotaria sordida | reverse complement strand
GCAATCAGTTGAAACAACTCCCAATTACGGTAATAACTCATATGAATGATCATAATCTAGTTTCAATTTAAGACACATAATTAATAACATTTAAAATTTTATTGTTTAAAAAACTTTAAAGAAATACAATACAAAGAAATAAATTGATTATTGAAGAAGGAAAAGTATGATCGATTCTTTTCGGCTATCGTAAAACATTACTTATTGATTATATATATATATAGTGAATCTAAAGAAGTTTTTATATATAATAAATTTTTTGATTGTTCCTGTTCTCTATCATCTAAGTGACATCAGTTTTGAACAGTAACAATAATTTTCTTGTAAAAAATGTTAATTTTTTAGTCGAAATCACGTACGTAGATATATGATATTGATGAAGAGAATGCTTTAGCCTGTTATTTACAACGCTTTCGAAATCCAGCGTACAGTTATGAAAATTAGATCTATTCGCTTGAAATCTTCACCATTCTAAAAATTCTTTCCTTCCATCGTGGCAATTTCATTCTGGAAGTCTTTCTTCATATATTGAGTGTTTCACATTAAACGAACTGATAAGATCTTTAGTAATAGAGTCACATCAAAAGAATATGATTTTGCATATACTAAGAACGATCTGATTTGCACCTGTTAGTAAAATAGTTTGATAGTGAAGTGAAATATCAAATACATACATTATTAGAAAGATTGTTCTTCGCTTGTCGTAAAGTCCAATCGATAAGACAAGTTTTAAAAAATGCCACATTGACACGAAGACTTGTTACAATACTCCGGTGTGCTACCTTATCAAATTATTGTTTTCTCTTAAACAAATTGGTTTCATAAGTCGAATCATTCATTACGGTTGAAGACATCATCTGCAACTGAAACAGCAATGAATATAAGTAGATAAAGGAATGAGCTAATATATGTCCATTCTTTCTTTTCTTCTTATATGATAAATCAAGGTCAATAATGTAGACAAAGATGAACCCGTTCTCTATCATTAATCCAAGTACAGATGAAGAAATTTGTCAAGTAGAAGAAGGCACAAAAGTACCAATATATACATGATGATTTTCGTTCTACGTGTAATTTTTATTGTTTTCAATATTGTAGAGTGATCCTGATAAAGTAATTGAAGCTGCTGAAAAAGGTTTCCAATATGATTCACCATGGCGTAAGTTAGATCCTGCTGCACATGCTCAGTTAATTCATAAACTTGCTGATTTACTTCTACGTGTTGTGGATTATTTAGCAGTAAAAATGTTCACTCTGTTTGTTTGCATCTACATCATAAATGAATATTCAGAAATTAGAAACACTGAGTAGTGAAAAACTGCTACAAGAGAGTTATTGCGAAATTCTTGGAACAGCTGTTTGTCTTGATTATCGAAAGCCTCTCTGACATTCTCTTTTTTTTATTATCAATGATATTCACATGTTACAGATGCTGGATGGGCTGATAAAATCACTGGTGAAACACTTCCATCAGAATCAGGTATTTTTATTACCTATATTAGACATGAATCAGTTGGGATCTGTGGACAAATCATTTCATGGTCAGTTCAAACATTCAATAAATGAACATTCAAATTGTACTTCCTTCTTTCAGTGATTATTCAGTACGATATTCTTTCTTACATATGCATCATACAAAAGTATTGTTGCCATTATATTTTAGACTGTTATGTTGGCCTTGAAATTTGGATCAGCATTAGTTTGTGGTAACTTCATTACTTCTATTAATTTACACTTTCTTATATATTGTAATAACAAATAGTCGATGTAGTTATTCTCAAACCAGCTAAACAAACACCACTTACTGCAGTCTTTTGTGCTTCTGTCATCAAGGAAGTATTATTCATCATCTATCAACAGTCGAAATTTATTCGAACACTAATTCAATATTCTAGGCTGGTTTTCCACCAGGTATTATTAATAGTGTATTAGGTAATACACATCACCAGAATGAAAGCAACTCTTATAACGATATACATATGTAAGTCATGGACCTAACTGTGGTCATTCATGAAAATATTAATAAAATAGCTTTTACAGGTTCATTCTAGGCAAGATTAGTGCAGATGAAAAACAGAATAATAAAAGCACATGATATTTTGTTTTAGGCTGGGAAAAAGATTCAAGAAACTGCAGGAAAAACTAATCTAAAGCGTGTTTCACTAGAACTTAGGTAGTAAAACCATCTTTCTTACCTGTCTGCTTTGTTGTCTTTTTCATCACATATAGGTGGTAAATCACTATTAATCATTTGTGAAGATATTGATCGTATGTATTAAATAATTCTATTACTTCCACTTTCATTATGTTTCCTAATGACGAAAAAGATTTATAAGCGATAGAATTAATTTGTTTTTGCATGTTTTAGTCGATGTTCCTGCTCGAACTGCTCATAGAGCAGTTTTCACTCATGCAGGTCAAGTATGTTTTGCTGCATCAAGAATATTTGTTCATTCCACACTTCACGATGCCTTTGTATCTAAAAGTGTCGAATTAGCAAAGAAACGTATTGTTGGTGATCCATTTGATTCTACAACTGAACAAGGACCATAAGTATAGGAAAGCATCTCAAGTAAAGTGTCAAAATCTAAACTATGGAAAAAACATACTGATTGTGGACTCAGAAAATAATTTGACAAGACAACAGATTAGCATTGATTTCTTTTGTGTATTCAACAAAACAGCAATACTCAATTAGAAACAATTCTTGAATGTATTCGATCGGGTAAAAAAGTTGGTGATAAAGATTATTTTATTCGACCTACTATTTTTACTAATGTAAAAGATGATATGAAAGTAGCTCGTGAAGAAGTTTGTCTTTTTTTCTCTTTTCTTCATTTCATTGAAATCGTTTTCTTCTATTTTGAATATCTCTTGGTGTCAACTTATTTTTCCATTAGCCGATCCATCGGATATATACAGCAACAGCATCGAAATTCTTATCTACATTGGAATCGGAATCATTGGTTGAATAATACAAATAGTTTAGGTTCGATGTAAGAAACTTAGATACAATACCATACTTCTCTAACTTCTGACGGTGCTTGACTGCAAACGTAGATCTCTCTACTAAGACATTGAACCTCATATGGTATGAAGTGAAACTTAAGACAAAAAAAACAGACCATGCAAGTTGTACGCTACAGTCTATTCAAATGATTACCTTTTTATTTGTTTTTCTAATTTACTTTATGAGTATTAGCAGAGGGTCTACTAGAATACCAGACAACATGGCTGGAGTAAAATTTTTGATTTTTGATTTAATTATCTTAAAATAAAGGTCGCATATAGGTATTACTAAATCCGAAATATTAACGCGATCTGATAATGATTCATTGAATTATGATGTATATCGTGGTAACAGGCCTTAAAGAGTTCTAATGCAAAATGATAATTTTTATTTTTGGTACTTTTTAATACATTGTAAAACTAAAGCGTTATTCTACGAATTAATATAGTGTTGACTTTTGTCAAAAGGAAGAGCATCTCATTTTCTGTCGACTTCACACAAGCATCATTTTATAGGAAAAAAGGATTAATACGATGATTTTTTAATAAAGAAATGTATGGTTTTTCCTACCATGTTTTTTCATGCTTTTTTGCGTTTTTTAAAAGTATTTTGACCTTTGAATTAAAAAATGGGGCTCCTCAGGAATTTTATGATATCAGAAGATAGCCCGTAAGAAACTCCATCTTCTATGTGAAAATATCTAAGAAAAATCATAGCTGGCTCAATCAACTTTTTTCAACAAAGTTCATCACGACGCATTTTTTATGCTGACTATAACATGTTTTCATTGTTTCTGCATGTTAATCATTTTTCATTCACGATTTAATCTATAAGTTCATTCAATAAGCATAACTACATCGAGTAGAATGTCAGAGCCACATTTCTAATGATACTCCTATATATATAAATGTGGTCGGTTAAGTGAGCCTCACAATGCGTAAATTCTAAATTCCGCGCTCACTTCACGCCAGTCCATTTTTATACTTAACAGCACATAGTAGGATTCCATCAATTGCAGCCATAGGCTATGAGCGCATTATGTGACTGTAAGTTAGTTAATTAATTACTACCCAACTAATTAGAATTAATTAGAGAGAGTACATTGGGGTCATCCTAAGTTGTCATGGTCTTTTAGGCGTTGTCTAAAGAATTGGTAAGAATCTCACTTATACACCATATATTAGCTGATCTTGAATGCGTTAGGAAATATTAGGTTCATGAGTAATGTAAGAAACGTGTACTAGAGTTTTGCTTTAGCAAGTAAGAGTTAGCTTTTTTGTTAGCTGAAGGTAATTGAGTCGCGTGATAGAGTGCCTTCGATACACAAGTAGTATATGCGGCGGAGAAAATGTTCGGAAATTTGGGTAAGCCTTGAGCTCTTGTGTAGTTAAAGACCAATTGATCATTAGGTGTGCAACAGACCCGGCTCATGCGAACAAAGCTGGCTGACTAGTTCTAGCTTAGCGAACTGAGCTGAATCTATGATACACCTACTTACGGTTGCCGCTGCAGGATAGAGCTTAAGGATATAAGGATACTTATATATAATAGTCCTTGAGTACCTGTAGCACAGTGGGGAGTTTTCGCATAAGCAGGCGAACATACAATTTTTTTGCTCAGAAATAACCATATATCATTCAGAGAATCGTCTTTAAGAAAACAGAAAGTTTTTAAGAAAAAAATTTACGAAAAAATCTGCCTGGGGAGTAGTGCCTCAGCCATTATTTTTCGAAAACAAATTGTTTTGAAAAATATGTTGAGCTACATATCATTGGAAGTAGTGTAATGCGTTCATTCCGAATATCACCATAGTTTTTTTTCAAAGAGTAAGATCAGTACCAAAAATCGGATTTCCTACCAGAAATCTCGGGCTTTTGGACATCCTGTAAAATAGCTTAGGAAAGGTTTCATAAGTTTGCGCCACTATCATAAGTAGGTTACATATGTAAGAACGTCTGGTAAGAATGCGCGCTCAATTCGACGTTTTCTCTTTGTAGTACTTACAATATATGGAACGATATGTTTTCAGATAGGCTTTGGATCTCGAGATCCTTTGTCTTCTACTCTACTTTAAATTAAATTTGAATCACTTTTTTTTAAACATAAGGTCTACCCATGAGGAAGCTTTTTGTGATATTGCTTGCTTGTACAATATTGTTTCATATTGCCTAGCAGCTTGATTTTCTTTATTTATGCTGATTTCTGAGGCGCAAGCCTTGGCGAGCTCTTTACTTAGGCTTTATAAAACTTTGAGAACCACTATTTTAGGAAATGATAGATCACATATGCATGTATCTACGCAAATCATTAGATTCTAGAAAAGAATATTTTCGCACATATCCGCCTGGCTCTCCACTGTAACAGCCATCAACGCTTGCTGATTCAGCGTTACTTCACCTATGTATTGACTTTGTGTTGCTCTACTTGTAAGTTGGATAAAACCCACTGATGAAAGCTAACAAAGTGCTCCATTCTTCATTTTCTTATCAAATATTTATTATGCAAGTGAAGACTGCTATTCAAGTGTGTTGTGTGCAAAGTCATCGACTTTCCGCGAAAGAAGAATAAAAGCATGTGCGCCAACCAACTTTTTTCTCTCTTTCTGCGATTAATTCCTGCGACACAAACGACATACTGTATCATTGTTAAAAAACAAAACAAGAATTCATGGTGTCTTGTCGAGCCTGTCTGAATACATAATATATTCATTGTAGACTTCTTAACTAATTGGTGATCAAACAACACAAAAATAAAACTTTTGAAAAGTTCATTTCTCAAACCGATGCGAATCTTTGCGAAGAGCTCGTAATGGTACAAGACTCTCATGGAAAAGTCTTCAACTAATCCATGCCGTTTTTGTTGATATTTTGCCTATATGTAGGGTTCGATGAGATTAGAAAAAAACTTAAAAGGATAACAGCCCATAGGCTTTCCTTCTCAAGTTATGATCATTTTACTAGGTTTACCACCTAGGACAAGGGATTCAGCAAAAAATCAAATTGAGAAATTTCGATCTGAGATTTTGTCCACATGCAAGCCTTATGGCCTATATATTAGCCTAAAAGTTCCAGTCAAAACAAACGTCTCTTTCTCGAAATATTGCGTTATCAAGAAAACATTGCCATGCTACATACATGTCAGGAAAATCGACTTCTATAGAAAAATCAATATTTTACGACAGAAGCATTTGTTTTGACTGCAACCTTAAGCCTAATATATAGGTCATACGACCTGCATGTGCATGAAAGCTGATTTTTCACTGAATCCCTTGTCATAGGTGATAAACCAAGTAAAATGAGGGTGTGGATGTGACTGGAGTGTGGTTGTCGGTGAACATGGGCGTGCTTGCCGAAGAGAAGACTCACACTCACACCCACACCCTCATCGCATAGTATACATACTGGCTGTTTATAACTAGCGAACTATTGTTTTATACTATACGATGACATCATTATACATTCTTTTCTTTTTATCTTCGATCTAAACGAGATAGATCGAAAATAACTTGCAAATGTGAGTTCTGTCATTTTCGATAGTCTTTCTTGTCTGATATTGTCAATTACAAAACATTTTCGCTGCTGTTAAAACAAAAAAAGTTTTATATTTCAATATTAAGTCGTTCATTTACTTATATATATTATATTTCAAAATAACTGTGGCAGCATATGTGGACGCATTTCGATACTAAGTAAAGGATTATTTTCAATGTATCTTGAATAGATCGAAGATAAAAAGAAAAAGAATATACAATGATGTCATCGTATAGTAAAAAAAAACAATAGTTTGCTAGTTATAAACAGCCTATATGTATACTAAACGAAGAACGAAAAACATTCAATAGTCGTGTTGTATGTATCACTATGTAACAGTGTCGACGTAATTGCACAATATCAGTTGGTTCCATCATAAAGATAGTCTATAGAGAATTTACTTTTGCAGTTTTTCTGCAAAGTAAATTCTGTCATTTTCGATAGTCTTTCTTAGCTGATATTGTCAGTTACAAAACATTTTCGCTGCTGTTAAAATAAAAAAGTCTTATATTTCAATATTAAATCGTTCATTTACTTATATATATTATATTTCATATTTGACGTCGTAGAATAATCTAGAAAAAAAACATCCAATATCGAATGTATAAATAGAAAACAGTGGTCTCTATCCAAACAACAATTGATCCTTCACAATATTCAATCGTCGAACAAACGTCAAAAACAACATCGAAAATGAGTAGACAACAACGACCACGAATGGCTGAAAATTATCTGGTCATCTGGGTCGATGGTACTATTGACATGGCAAATGAAGATTGCCAGAATACAGTCGCGCAATTGCGCGGCGTTGTTAATGAAGTTAATCCGTGCACCACGGCCGACCAATGTATCCAGAAGCTCCAGGAAAACAATGAGGAGACATCATTTGTCATCTCCTCAGGTGCATTAGGACAACACCTGGTACCAGAAATTCATGGCATGCCAAAACTGGATGCCATATACATCTTTTGTGGCAACAAGCAACGTCACCAAGAATGGGCTAAGAATTGGCCCAAAATTAAAGGTGTGCATACATCAATCAATCACATTTGTGAAAAACTGGCAGTAGCTGTCAAACAATGCAATCAAGATCAAGTAACGGTCAGTATTATCGGTGTCCATGAAGGAGGTTCTAGCGAAGATGTCAATCAGCTAGAACCTTCTTTTATGTATACCCAAATATTCAAGGAAATACTCCTTGATATGGAACATGACCAAGAAGCCATTAAAGACTTCGTTACATATTGCCAAGAACAATACAAAGGCAATACAAAAGGACTCGAGTTAATCAATGAATTTCAAAGTACTTATCATCCAACGCTGGCATTATGGTGGTATACACGCCAATGCTTCACGTTCAACATGCTCAATCGAGCATTAAGAACATTGGATGGCGACATTATCATCCGAATGGGATTTTTTCTGTGTGATGTTCATCGACAAATTGAAGAATTACACAACCAACAGGTCAGTCAATATCGTGGAAAGCCCTTTATAATTTATAGGGGCCAAGGATTATCGACAGGTGACTTCGAAAAACTTGCAAAGAATAAAGGTGGTCTCATATCTTTCAACAACTTTTTATCCACTAGCACAGATCGTGATGTCTCCTTCGCTTTTGCTGAAGGCACCTTAGAAGCAACCAATATGGTTGGTATCCTCTTTCAAATGACCATCGATCCCACAGTCTCATCGACTCCTTTTGCCTCCATCCAGGAGGTGAGTTATTTCAAGGACGAAGAGGAAATTCTCTTCTCGATGCACACCGTCTTTCGAATTGGTGAAGTTCGAAAACTTGACAAGAAAAGTCCACTTTACCAAGTGGACCTTAAACTTACGTCGAATGATGACCAACAACTGCATCAATTAACCGACTGTATACGAGAAGAATCTTCAGGTAGCACTGGATGGTATCGAATGGGTCCATTGCTGCTCAAAATTGGTCAATTTGACAAGGCCGAAGAATTATACATGGCATTACTAGAACAGGCATTTGACGACATTGATAAAGCATATATCTATCACCAGCTCGGATGGGTGAAAAAAGATCAAGGACAGTACAAAGAAGCAGTTTCATTTTATGAAATGTCTCTCAAAATTAAACGAAAAACTCTACCGCAAGATCATCTTTCATTGGGTCCTACCTACAACAACATCGGTGGAGTGTATAAGAACATGGGTGACTACTCGAAAGCACTTGAATTTTACGAAAAATCACATCAAATAAAAGAAAAAGCTCTACCTCCAAATCATCCCGAATTAGCTATTTCCTACAGCAACATCGGTAAAGTGTATAACAACATGGGCGACTACTCGAAAGCATTTGAATTTTACGAAAAATCACATCAAATCTACGAAAAAGCTCTGCCTTCGAATCATCCCTCATTGGCTGCTTCCTACAACAACATTAGTACTACATATTTCGGCAAAGGAGACTACTCGAAAGCACTTGAATTTTACGAAAAAGCACATCAAATCTACGAAAAAGCTCTGCCTTCGAATCATCCCGATTTGGCTACTTCCTACAACAACATCGGTGGAGTGTATAAGAACATGGGTGACTACTCGAAAGCACTTGAATTTTACGAAAAAGCACATAAAATAAGAGAAAAAGCTCTGCCTCCTAATCATCCCCATTTGGCTATTTCCTACAACAACATCGGTCAAGTGTATAACGACATGGGTGACTACTCGAAAGCACTTGAATTTTACGAAAAATCACATAAAATCCTCGAAAAAGCTCTGCTTCCGAATCATCGCTCATTGCCTACTTCGTACAACAACATCGGTGGAGTGTATAACAACATGGGTGACTACTCGAAAGCACTTGAATATTACGAAAAATCACATAAAATAAAAGAAAAAGTTCTACCTTCGAATCATCCCGATTTGGCTATATCCTATAACAACATTGGTCTAGTGTATAGCAACATGGGTGACTACTCGAAAGCACTTGAATTTTACGAAAAATCACATAAAATCCTGGAAAAAGCTCTGACTCGGAATCACCCTCATTTGGCTATTAGTTACTTGAATTTTGCAGCGTGTTACGAACGAATGGGTGATTACGCAGCAGCTCTTAAGGCTCTTCAAAGTGCTTTTCAAATTCAACAACAAGCATTTCAAGAAGGTAATCCAGCTTTTGCTTCAACATATAGTAGGTTAGGAAGAATTTATCGCAGTATGAAAGATTATCCAAAAGCACTTGATAATTTCGAAAAATGTCTCACAATAGTTCAAAAAACGTTACCTGAAAGACATCCCAATCGAGCTATTACATATAGTAATATAGGTGATGCTCATCGATTAATGGGTAATTATGAAAAAGCACTTGCATTTCATCAAAAAGCATTAAATATTCAAGAAAATGTTCAATGTAATCCTCTGGAATGTGCAAAGACATATATAAATTTAGGTGAAACTTATCGTAAAATGAAAGAGTATTCAACAGCATTGACATATTTCGAAAAAGGATTAGAAATACGTGAGAAGAAATTATCAAAAAATCATCCTGATTTAGCTGTTGTATATCATAATATGGCAAAAGTATATTTGGCTACACGAAAATATAGTATGGCAATAAAAAATATTCAACAAGCAGTTGAAATAGCTCAAGAAAAATTACCTTCAACTCATCCTCATCTTTTGGAATATAATGAAACATTTGAAAGAATTCGAAAGAAAATGTAATCAATTTGTTTTTGTTTGCTTGCTCAATAAATTGGTTTTGATTCTTTTTCACTTCCCAACTTTTCTAGGCTCACTTTAACGCGTACGCGCGCGCGCGCGACCAGGGAGAGGCTCTATGCGTATGAAACGGGTACACACAGAGCGGACCACGCCGGACTGGTAGGGCAATGTACATAGGTGTACCGTACATAATGACGGCAGGGACCTAGGTACATTAAAGGTCTTCCCGAGCACTACACTGCTTTCGCCATTCCATGACGAATAGAATCTCTCTCTGGATCAGGTTACGAAGCCACCTGACAAGGCTGTGATATAAATTGGTATCTATCTTCTAGCATAAATAACATAGACTTAACATAATAATAATAGTATACACTAAATGTGTACAACAACGAAGAAAAAAACTATTTCATCCGAAATAAATCATCTATATCTTATTCTAACATTATCTCAATGTAAGTATTGTTATGAAAATTTAATTTAGAATTGTTCTTTCAACTATTAATTTATTTGTTCAAGTCTTTCTCAAGATAAATAAGATAATTTTTGAAGCAACATACCCAATCTTTTATTGGTATAAATCAATAATAAATCATATTCTTTTTTAACATTCTCATGGTTTTTATAATTTCATATAATTCATAAAAAAAAAGCAGATGAATTCTAAAAAACATCATAGAATAAATTTCTATCATAAATCAATATATCCTAACATATATTATCATTGAAATCAAAAATATTGTAAAAAAATATGAATCATAATATAACATCATTGAATGAATGAATCAATCAATCAATTTCATTATAAATTAATGCATTGTAAAGCAATGAATTTAAATAACATCATTCAATAAATTTCATTCTAAAATCAAAGATTTTAATATAATATTATTCAATAAATATCATTGTAAGTAATGAATTTAACAACATATAATAAATTCCATAGTAAATTAATATATTTTTATATAATATCATTCGATAAATATTATGGTAAATTCATGCATTTTAACATAATATTATACAATAAATTTCATTGTAATTTAATATAACATAAAGCATCATAAACTTACATATTTCATTTTGAAATAATGTATCTTTATATAATATCATTCAATGAATAATATCGTAAATTAATGAATTTTAACAAAACATCATACGATAAATCTCATTGTAATTTAATACATTTTTATGCAATATCATTCAATGAATATTATGGTAAACCAATGCATTTTTACGTAACATCATATAATAAATTTCACTACAAAATTGATACATTTTAATGCGTCGTAAATTGTATACATTTCATTGTAAAATAATGCATTTTTAATAAAATAATAAATTATGGAATTTTTAATTTGAAAATAATCTAATG
>CAJNOL010005449.1:0-11604 GCA_905250125.1 Rotaria sordida | reverse complement strand
CTGAGTTAAAATTGTTAATTCAATGAAACGATTGAATCTATAATATATTTTAACTATAAACGTTTTTTCAGCTGACATCATCCTGGTTTTCTCTTTAGATCCATCGAACTAATTCCATCTATATATTATAATCAGACTCGAATAGAAATCAACATTTTCAATCATCCGATTTTATTATGAACGAGTCTCTTGATAAAAACAAAGATAAAACGTTATTTAATGAGACGTTAAAATGATCAGTCTACTTTCTCAAATCGAATAATATTGAACAATAAAATCGGATCTATTCTTTGAGTTAATACTGCGATGTCTAACACCGTTATAGAATTCGAATTGATAATTTATTTCGAATATATTGAATAACGTTTATTGAAAACGTGAGATTGATTTCATATTGAAATAATTGACTAAATAAATCAATATAGAATATTCTAATCATTATTTGGTTGACTAAACAAAGATTAACAAAAATCAATCATTTTACAATAAAAAAATTCTCTTTGGGTCTTCATTCTATATATTTGATTTTGTTTTTGTTTTATAGAATATGTCAGGATGTCGGGCATGATAGAGCTCTTTTTATTTTATATTATTAATTTTTAATTCAAGAAAACGAGATGAAAAGTTCAATGTCCCGAAAAACTTTCAAAAACTGATCATCTATTTACAGAAAACGAATAAAACCAACCGATAAGTTCTTTCGAAGGTTGTGAGTGACTTTTTTTAATTATAGGAAGGGAAATCTTAACACGACTATGGACTTTATGATCAATTATTTACTGATTTATATTAAATTTATTGACTTTTAAAAGTATTTGTTATTTCAATATAAATAGTTATCTTCTAACACAGCGGAGATTATTTTAATTAACTAATCGAATTTATTGAAGATTCTTCTAATAATTTAGTTCAAATCGAAGATATTATTCTATTATTTACTCATTTTTATTAAATTTATCAATTTAAAAAATCAATTATTAAATCATTAGAAGATAATAATGATTTACGAAATGAAATGAATTATACATGAAAATCTATTTATGATATAGGTGATCATTTAGTTAAATATCGTAGACGATCTTGAGCAACAATTGATTTAAATCTAACATGTTCATTATCTGACACAACGCATTTATGTTAGAATCTCGACAAAATATTTTATATATTTGATTGTCGTCATTATTTTCATGGTGATTGTTTATTTCTATATTGACTAAGTTTAATCAAACGTAAAGATGAATCTTATTTAGATTAACAAAAATTAGATAAATATTGAAAAAAACAAATCCAATAGAAATATATATAAATAGTTTTAATCGTTTCCAATAAATAATAGCTAGTCGAATAGCACCACCATCGACCTTATATCGAAAGTCTAGAACTAGAAGTTTATCATCTTCTTCCTTGACAATGTCTATTATGTAGTGAAACAGATGGTGATTATTTCGATAAACCACTTTATCCAATTTTATTATTTATTCCATTTACTTATAGTCACTGATTTAATTGATTGATTTCGATTTTAAACGATTTTTTTTCTATATGAATAAATTCTATTTGATGGATTTTTCAAGGATTTATTCTTTATTTCAATAAAAGAAGAACTAGATATTTTTTTTTCTTATAAACTATTGATCTAATCGTTTTTCTAATGTTAAAGTGCACGTGAGATTTTATTGAGTAATCCAATAAAATATTTCAATATTGTAAGGATAATTATTAAATAAAGTAAATGATTAGTTTTTAAATATCGAATGCATGATTAATATGTTAATATTTGTAGTTATAACAAAAGTGAGAGATTGACAATTTGTTAGAATGAGTAATGTCTTCAAATAAATTTCCTTAAAGAAAACAAGGAGAAGAAAGATTGTTAGATTTTAATGAATTGAGAGTTAACAACTAGAATATATAGAGATATTTTCAAATATATGTTCTACTTTTTCTATTTCGATATAGTTTTATTCTAAATCAACTGATTTAGAATTTGGTAAATCAAGTAAAACTATTCTTATATAGATGACTGAAGAGAATGACAAAAATAAAAGCAACGTGAAAACGTCTTCGTATTAACCAAGTAAAATAGATAATCTATTCAACAAATAAAAATTGTCTATTCTAATAAGGATAATTGATTCAACAATAATCTGCAAATTTAATAAAACTTCTAGATCAACATGAAGAATAAAAGGTAACATATTTCGTTTTTTGTTTTTTAATTTTCTAGTCAATGCATTAAAGTTACGTAATATATAATTAGAGGTTAATAACGATAGAAATAATTTATTCTAGAAGAAAATGATCTGTGTACTTCTACAAACAAATAGTTTCAATTTTTTTGTATTAATATTGTTTGTATTAACGATTATTCTATCGATTGAACTAAAGGTTAATAGTGAATTAATCTTATAATAAGGTAAATAGAAAAATAAACGATCGAACCATATCTTGGAAGAGATTGGATTTCATCAGAGATAAATACTAAAAATAAAACAAGTAACGAATGAAATCGAACGATATGAAATTTTTTCACTATTCAACAAAACTTTTCAGTGAACAGGAATGATCTAGAATAGTGATATGTGTCACTGGAACGTTTTTAACGGGCAACAAGTTCGTCAATAGATCTGAATAGATAATATCTATCCTGAATAATTGACTTGAGAAATGTATCAACTATAGATGACATATCAGAGGCCTATTCGACAATTTTCTATTCTTAATTATTCGAGGTCAGTTCGAACGAAATTTACTTGAAGGAACGATTAGCAGGTTTTGCAAAGACATTCGTTTTTTTTTTCAAAGATGAATCCAGAAATTGATCAGGTTATTTTTGACCACCTTTAGTTTTGATCAATCAATAAAAGTCAGTCTTCGACAGTCCTAAACTACGATGAGCGCTAAACGAATTTAAATATGAATATCTCGAGAAGTGTTGACCATGAAACTGAATGATGTTATTCTAAAGGTCTCACATAAAAAGTCTCATACTAATAATAATATTTACTTCGATCAGGTCTAATCATCGATTGAGCATTGAAGAGAGAAAAGGAGTCACTCTGATACGACCATATCGAGGCGTAGTCGTAGTATTCCTGTGCGAGTTTGTTGACAGGTTTCAGAAAGATATTTTAACATTTCGATAATAACCGATTAAATCTCGTTAAATAGAGTGTCGAAGTAAATATTTGTTGTTTTCATAGGATCGAACAATTGATAAAATGTTTTTTATTTGAGAAGTTTATTTAATTAAGTTAATGATAAATGAATATTATTAAACATATTCTCTTATTTAAAGAGAATAGATTTTCAAGAAAAAAAACAAAACAAGTTTTTTAACATTTAACGATTGTTACGAACATGTTTGAAAAGGATAATTCTCTATTGATTTAACATAATGAAAAATCACCTAAAGAGACCCTTGATCAAGTTGAAAATTGATGGTGATATGCTTTCTCTTATCATCTATAGAATTTTATGTAATTATATATTCTAAACATCTCTCATCACTTCCTTGACCAAGGACGAAACATTCTGTGATGCTTTCAATATCTTGTCTTTTCTTTTATACGTGGAATCTAGATCTTAGCATTTCGAAGTTCACACCGTCTTAAGGCCTCCCCCCCCCCTCAGAAAATCGAATTTTTCAGAGACAAGTCGAGATTGAAATTTTATCATAGGAAGATGCATTGAAGTCTCCTCTTTGAGAATATCTATGGTTTATCGTAAAATGAATTGATTTTAATGAACTTATCGTCTAAAACTTGGCTTCTACTAACCTATTTTTCGAGAAATTTTCATGGTCGTTTTTTAAGGTTTTTTGACTTTTTAGGCTCTTTTCTCTTTGCATCAGTATTTCTTAAAGGCTTTTTTTTATACTAATCACTATGAGACTATTAAAACTTAATATTAAGATGACATATTTATAGTCGGTCTTGAACAGTGAAATATAAATGAGGTGATTTTCGGAAAAATCGATTTCTAATACTTACTTTTCCTTTTTCTCAAAATCACTTTTTTCGTCATGCAGTTTACGCGGGCAGATTTTTCTCCATAACGACTCGAAATGGAAGTGATCATTTTTTTTTTATTATATAGGAGACATGTAGGGCTAGGACTTAACAGGCTACGATTTTTAAGATAGCTCGTATCCTTATTGCGAAATCGTTGCCCGCGTAAAGGGTAATGAATTGACTAGAACTTGTGCATTTCTTTGAGGTTTGGGGGAGATATTTTAACCATAAGCTATTCTAGTCAAGACTAATATTCTCGCAAATTTTGGTTGAAACCAGATGAAAAATAGCAAAGTTCGTTTCTGAGGAGGGGGGGGCTTAAAAGAAAAACGGTCCCATGGATAATTTATGATTGATATAAATAATCTGTTCTATTGAAAAATTCGATAATATAACGTTTGTGTTGATTGGTGTTAGTTTTGTAGAAAGATGAACTGATGATTCTTCTTTTGGTGGAATATGAATGTTTGTCAATGTATTTGTTGAAGAGTTGCTAATAGATGATCTGATTGTAATAAATGAATATATCTATGTATTAATTATCGAATGAATTATCGTTTAATAGATTTATTTCATCTAAATATAATTTATCTCTTATTATTGTTTTATTTAAGGAATTTTTATTTTCTATATTATTATCACAATGAAACAACAGACAAAGAATTTTTGTTTTTTGTCTTTTTGAAGAATTCGAAAAGCAAAAACAATTAAATAAAGAAAAGAAGCTCGTTTTTTTCTTCGTTTTTCAAATGAGATTGTTATAAATAATATTGACGGACAGATAAAAAAAATTCTTATATTTCGAATGATTTTAATATATAAAATATAAAAATGAATTCAGCTCGTACTCAAACTGTTCGTGGTCAATTCTAATATAGAAGATGCGATTCTTTAATAAAATATCAAAATCATTAGGAAAATAAATAAATCAATTTATATGTTAATCGTTCTATACTATCGACTTTTAAATTTGTTCGATCCAAAATAAAATATTATATTTTCCGTTAATAAAAAAAGAAAAAAGAATTAAACCATAGTTATTATGTCTTTGTGGAACTCTTCCTTGCCGATCACATTCTCAGTTTAAATAAAAATAATATCATTCACGCTCAAAAAACACAAATATCAATATAAACATTCGGCTTTTTTTATTTTTTCATAATTTACACTTGTAAGAATATGATCAATAATACTTCTCACTTGAGGATTTTTTATATGACGACCTTCTTCTTGAAAAAATCGAGCATTATCACGTTTCTTTTGTTATAATAACTAGAGCTAGTTTTTGTTGATAACCAATCTTTATCTATGGAAATCTTTAGATTATTTGTGCTAATTTATCTTCGACAACAATTGACAAATGACCATCACTAACACCATCTAGATAAAAGAACAAATAATTTAATTAAAAATAAATATATATCTATAGATTTTTCTTATTGATTTAAGGGGCCCCTCTTCAGAAAATCGAGTTTTTTTTCCAAACAATATCGAAATTGAGTTTTTACCAGAGGAAGATAGAGCGAACCTTCCTCTTTCAGAATATATATAGACTTTTCGAAAATGATCCGTTTTTCAAATACTTCTCAGATCAGACTTTAACGTTCCCTACCAGATTTTTCGAGAAATTTTCGTGCTTTTTTAAAGTTTTTCACTTTTGGAAAAACTCTCTTACTACTTCAATTATCATTGAATAGAACATTTTCATATTAACCCGCATGTCAGATGGCGTTAGTTTTACTGCATATTTTACGCGTCTTAAAATAGTTTTAGAAAATTTATTGAAAATATCCAATTTTAATATGACTTTTTTTAATTTTACCGAAAAAAAACCACTTCGAAAACTTCTTTAAGGTTTTTCTCAAAACATGATTTACAATCAGAAAAATTCGAACTCCTCCCTCATTTTTTCACCTATTTTGGTTCCTGCCCTGAGAAAAGTTGAATTTACTGTCGTTGGACTAACATTTTTTATGCTAATGAACTTTTCAATCTCTGAAAAATGACTTGTTTCACTTTTACATATCGCAATGTGAGAATCTATTTATAGAATAACAATAGAATTTTATCTTTGAAATTTATTCAAATAAGATATTATTTAAATTTATAGAATAGATATTTTACTTTTACTTCTATCCTTGACATTTTTACGTTGAATTTTATAGAAAATTCAACGGTTTAGATTTTAAGAGAAAACTTTGTCCGTAACTATTATTATTGAAATAGATATTGAGAAAATAGTGAGAGACCAGTGGCTTAGCCAGGTTAATCACTATTAGTCAATTTACCTATGGATTTATTTAAAATTCTACCAATTATCCAATAAGGAAAAATGTTAATAGATATTGATATAGAAATATTCAACGTTCTCTTATTGTAATAGATGGTATCTTCTTCTCATATAACCAAATAATCTAACAAGATCAATTGACGATATCTTTCTATTAAACCGATGTTAACATTGATCAGAATTCAATGGGTTTTTTTTCTTTTTGTTAATATCGTTGGTATTAGAGTTAAACTCGTTAATGGTTCGAATTGTTATTATTTATTGATATTGACATAATATATTGAAATATTTTAAAGGTCAAGAGTATATTTGTCAAAGGGTAGAACAAAAAAAAGGAAAGAAACTCGCCTCTTTCTTCAGAGTAACGAACTTTTATTCAGTAAACATAGATTTTTGTGATGGAAATCAGTTTTTAAAAAATCTACCCAAATTCATATTTATTTATTGATTGATTTCTTTCTACTGATTATAATAATTGAGGTACAAAACTAGTCACTCTTCTCTAACAGATGGTATGACGAGTAAAATATTAAAATTTGTTGATTAGACCAGTATAAGAGGATTATTTATTCTAATCTATCTGTTAGAATATAATTTAAAGATTTTAAAAAATATATTCTAGATAAAACTAATCTTTAATTAAAATAAATTTCAAATAAAATATTTTTATTTTTGAGTAAGATAATTAATATGTTATCTTATGTAATAAAGAAAATGATGATTGACTATCTATCTTGATAAAACAATTTTTGAAGATTTTTTTCCTTCATCAGCCATGTTTTGTTCTTCTATCGATTCTTTATCTCTTTTATCATGATCAACTAACTAGAATAGATAAAAATAAATTTATTTCAATTATTATTTTCGTATTTTTCAAATAAACTTCATGATAAATAGTCTCATTTTATTTAGAATCACATGCTCCTCCTGGAAGAATATCAACATGAACATGTTAAAAAAAAGAAACGAAACGATTTTGTTTAAATAAAAAAAGAAATACTTTAACAGTTTGTCCAGCATATTGTCGATCTTGTATAGCAAATAGTTAATGATTTAGCTTGATAATATTCTTCGATTTTTCTTCGAATTAATTCTGTAGATTGAAATAAATCATTTATTTATTCACGATTTAATTAAGAAAATCGTTCAACACAACGAAATGGTGATACAATTACATCTATATGGAATTTTAAACAATTTAAATATAAAACTAACGTCCAGGTACAACCGCTTTTTTATTGACCCCAACCAATTTTTTCTTCATTTTTATCATCAATTGGTACTAAACATTTTTTTTTTCTATAAAAAAATTTTTCTAATCAATAATAGTTGTTGGTGACATTAATTGATATAAATGACGTCGACGATGTTGAATAAAAGGGATTTTTTTCTCTAACTTGTTCAATATATCGAAGATGAATATCAATTGTCAGAACTAATCGAGAATATAAATTCATATATAAAATAACTCTTCCCCATCGATCAACAACATATTTAGTAAATAATAAATAAATAAACAAACTAAACAATATCCATAAGATTGACGTTTTCTATTCTGAGAAGCAACTTGAACAGCAGCCACAACAAAACATTCATTTTCAATTGGTCGAGCACGAACTAAAATCTATATTTAACATTTTTTAACTTCGTTTTATCAATATATTAAATTTAAAAACAAAAATCTATTGAAGAATAGAAGAATATATTTTTATTCTCTACAAACGGATATCGAATGACTCGAACTTTTTTTCTTTTTCAATTAATTAAATAAATTAAGTTTAACTTTATATTGAGACTCAATATATCCATTAGACCATATTGACCAACGTTTTGCCTCGTTAAATCTAACTGAATATTTATTTATTAAAGATTTTATTCGATTTATAATTAAATCTTTCTTCTTATCTTTCACAATAACTATCAACGATAATAACAAGCACATTTTTTTACAAATATTCGATCAATTATAATCATATTTAACATATCTCAGATAAAAAAAAAAAAAACACGAAAAAGATTCTTTTTATGAAAATTTGAATATTTTATAAAATATTCTATAAGAATAAATACTCTCGAAAAGCGTTACAATTCTTTGACAAGTTTCAGTTGGTGCCTAAATCGAGTTGATTGATTCCTATTAAAAAGGGTTATTTATTTAATTATAGTTCCCGATGTTTGATTGTGCTAATCAGGAGGACATTATCTTCATCAAGATGATTGAGTAGAAAATTGAAATCTCTATTACATAATAAATGATCGATCTTTCCACCAATCAATCTATATCGATTTTATCTTTTTTTTCATCTTGTTATTACATTATGTATTTCAACTACTCAACAGTTTCATGACGATTAAATCTCAACTCTACAAGTGATTATTAGATTTATTTTAAAAATAAAAGGCCAAGACCTTCGAAAAGTGATTATATCAATGACTGATTATCGGATATATAATCTCTACAAATTGTTAAACAATTACGAAAGGTGATTAACGAACCTAGAGTTAGACGATGGGAATATTTATAGAGAATAACAACTAGAAGTTATTATAAAAGACTACTGGTAGATCGAATATAATATTAATAATAACTCTTATTCGAAAGAGTAAAAAATAAGTTGATTTGGAATAATATCCGAAATGAAAAAAAAAGAAGCTAAGTGACGGGTTATTTCCAAGAGGAGAATCATTCGTGTGGTTGACGACGATCTTCATTTCGATGTTGATCATCTTATTATTGATCCAAACCTTGATGACAAATATAAACAACAAAGAATATCATTTCTATATTCGATACGAAACTCGTTAAGAAAAAAAACGATCAAGAATATTTTTTGTTTTCAATGATAGAAAACATTTTGCAATTGGATTATATATTCAATTATCGAAATAATCATATTTATATTCGATGTCGTCAACAACTAAAATAAAGAGGAGAATTTTAAAAAAATATTTATCATATTAATTATATTCAATTTATTTTTTCACATCAACAAACTAAAGATGAATTCCTATTAGATAATCATTTTATCTATCAACAAGACAAGCCAAGACCGCATATAGATTTCTATTGACTAGTATAGATAAAGAACAACGTTTACTCAATTGATTGATCAAAGTAAATTAGTATAGAATAGTCTGCATCTCAACATTTTCAATAATTATGTCTCAAATCCTATTGGTTAGAATATCTATTGAGATAAAGCCAAAAAGTAACACCTATTAATTAATGAAATAAGATAAGGTATTATTTGTATACCAAAGAATCGTCTCATACCTACCGTCAAAAATCGATAAAATTGAATTTAATCAATTTTAAAAAGAATATATATTGATAAAATAAGATTTTTTGTGCATATTACCGAGATAGGATCAATTTCTCACTACTGACATTCCCAATTGACTTGTGACAATTGGTGAAACTTTTCTAATTTAATTTTAACATTATCTTTTAATTAAATAGGCTATCAGTAGACTCTTGACAATTTATTTATTAATTACACAACTTTTACCAACACGAAATTGGCCGTTGTCAATACTCTAAGGATAAGAATTCTTCGATTGTTTATTGCTTTTCCTCTAGAATTATGTCACCGGAAGTGAATCCGATGTAGGGTCTTTGTCATGCAGGATGTTGGATGGTAGTGTATCCATTCGAATTACAAATATGTGCACATAAATTCCCTGATTGACACTGAAAAGATTTCAATCTGTCTTTGATGGTATTCACTTTTCATATGTCTACTCATAGAGGTATTTAACTCAACCTAAATTTTAACCGAATCATAACTTAGAATCGTTGGGTTTCGCATGTTGAATTATTTAGTGTTTCCAGTTGATATGCTTTCCTAGCAGTAGGTCAATTACTCATTATCGAAACATTCATCAATTTAAAAACAAAATTTTCGAAAGTCCGATTTTGTAAAGATGATTAACTACCAGGTTTACGAGTTAAATACAAACTTTTCTCCATTGACAATAATTGCCTTTTTATGGGATTTATTTCCCTCAGGAAGAGCAAACGTTTGGGTAAGTGTCGAAAATGATTACTAAAAAATGAGTATTTTCCTTAAAGAGTATTAACTATGTTGTGTTTTATGATATATATTCATTTTAAATAAACTCTATCAGATTCTATAAAGGTTAAGAGCAAAGTCCGACCATTTATTATGTAAGATCTATTATTTTCATAAAAAATATTAGAAAATAAAACCAATTCCTAGTTTATCACGGATAGATCCTCTCGAAAAGTGAAAAAGGCAATTTTTTCGATCTAAGAAATTTGAAATATAATTCTGTTTGAATAGAGGGCAATATCATCGAGGAAAGAATTCTATAGAAAATGAACTATTTTACAGGATCTCTATCAGTCTTTGTTTCTCACAGATCAATCGTTAGGTAAGGTATAAACACTGTTTTGTTTTCTATTATTCAGTGTGAAAATATAATTAATTGGGTCTTTGATAAGATAAATCTCTGGTAAGGAAATAAGCTAATCAATAGGTGGATAAAATTTGATTTTGTTGATAATTTATATCTCTATTGAAAAAACTTATCGAAAATAAAATATTCTATTGAAAGAAAAATTTCAATTGTTGTTATCGGTTATGGAAAAAAAAGATTTTCAAAAGAAATTTAATAAAATTATATTCTCAATAATCATAGGTTATCTTCTCTCAAACACTGAAATGAATTTTATATTAAATAAAACAAAATCGAATTATCTAAATAAATAAAAAATTCGTTTTTCTAAGATAATTTATTATTTATCTGAATAAATAACCTCCCAATCAGCTTCTCCTCTATGTTTACTAAATGCACTAGGATAAGTAAGAATTTGTGTACCATTTTTATTAGATCCTCTTTATAATCGAGCTAATTCAACAAAACGAAGATGATAACACTAAATTAAAATAATAGAATAGAATAGAATATTAATTAAATAAAATACAATTCCAAGAGGAATTCTTCCAGCTGGTGTTTCAATTGGATTAGGAATTGATGAATCAGGTTGTGTAAAATCTGACTCTCGAATAACTAGATAAGCAGGTTGAGCATAAAATAAATCTATTTTAGAATATCGACCAACAATATTACCTTTATCTATTATTATTAAATCACTATTTAATAGACGAGTGTTCATCACCTGACTTAAATAAGATTTTTTTCAATAAATTAATTAATAAATAAATAAAAAATCGAAAAGGGACTCGTTGATGAAAACCATCTAATGAAATCCATAATTGATGTTGTTTTGCTAAATTGTCTATATCGATTTATAATTCGACCACAAATTGGTTCAAC
>CAJNOL010005448.1:0-11605 GCA_905250125.1 Rotaria sordida | reverse complement strand
TAAAATAAAGATAAAATAAAGAATAAAGAAAGCTTTTTTTTCTGTAATAAGTAAATAGCAAAAATATCTACTATCCATTTCAAAATATAGTGCGCGTCAGTATTTTTTGAATAACTCAAGAACAAAGCGAGCTGCAGACCTGCGGTTTTCACCAATCGATATAGGTTTTGATGGGGCACAAGTCTATAGTCAATCGAAGAATTGACCTTATTTCGAAGGTATTACAGTTTCTAAATCTTTGAAAAAGGCAGATGTAAAATTATGGCAACACAATAGTTTTTTATTGTTACTTAATGGAAAGATAGACCAGAGCCTATGCTATCAATCTACACAAACCCGACCTCGATAGCTACTATGGTTCGAGAGAGGATGTGGGTGTGGGTATGGGTGGGTGTGGACGTGGGTGTAGATGTATTCGGAAGATTTTCACCGATACCCTCACCCACACTCATATGCACATCCACATACCCACCCACACCCACACCCAGACCCCACATTATCGAAACATTATTCATTATGCATTATTCATGGTAAAACTAAATTGAATATGATTTGTCCACTTGGTGGTGATGCTGAAAAACGCTATGGTCGTCCGTATAATCTTGTTTGGTGTGCTAATTTGAATCGTTCATCAATGTCAAACACACCATCAATTCAATAACATTTGAAAATGATACGGTGATTATTAGAAACTCAGATTTATTCAACATAAGCAACGTTAGTTATCCAGTAGACCATAGTTACTCTCTAGTGGATGTGGGCTTGGGTGTGGGTGTGAGAACCGATCTTAAGAATATCCCACACCCACACCCACACTCACACCCACACCCACACTCACACCCACACCCACACCCACACCCACACCCACACCCACCCACGCCCACACCCACACCCACCCACCCACACCCACACACCCATCCACACCCACCCACACCTACACCTACACCCCACACCCACCCACACCCACACCCACACCCACACCCACACCCAGCCGCCCCACACCCACACCCACACCCACACACCCACACCCGCACCCATCCACACACCCACACCCACCCACACCCACACCCCACACCCACGCAGAATAGTATGGAAATCGTCCTTTATTTCCATTTTCTCATGCTTATTTAAAATGTTTCGTGCAGTTACATATACCATGAGTATGAGCAGAAGTAGCAGCAGCAGCAGCAGCGTGTTGATAATTATGAGTTGAAGCATTCGTCTGAGCAGAATATATGGCATTACGATCATCAAAAAAAAGTGCAAGTGGTCCAAGAATGACGTTGCCAACCACATCATGAAAATATCAATCGCGACATTTAATTCATCTTGGGATCAACATTGTCTTGAATTCGTGCTTCGAAAAAGTGCTTCTGGTTGTAGCGCCATGCTTTTGCGTACCAAGTGTTTGCTGGTTCGTCGTATGTCCACCAGCGGTTGACTTTGTCGTGATTAGGTGAGACTCGTCCCAGTTTATAGCAACTAAAAAAATTGATCCAGCGTCGAAGCTGCAAACGAAAAATTTCGTAATCAAACACAAGATTGTAAAGCATTCTATTTCGCCAGAGAGTGCCTTGATCCATCAGATTGGGGATTTCACCAACGGCAAGACCTGAACGGAGATTGAAAAAAGCATTTTCGAAGATCACAGCTGGTTTAGGAATATATAAAACTCGAATCGTTTGTTCTACTTTCTTATAGTTTTCTAATAGAGCTTTTCTTTTCGCCGGTAGTTTGAAATTTCAAGAGGTCGTTACGATATGTTACAAGACTGTCTCAAGAAAGACGTCTGAAGAAGGGAGCATATTTGAAAACGTGAATGAAAAGAAAAATCCTACCGATCATAAGATTGATGATAAAAATCGGGAAAATGATGCCCGTGAGAATCATAATGACATAGACGAGCTTGTAGTGTGCTGGCTGATCGGATGACTCGTAAAGTCGATTCTCATAGCCGAGATCGAACATCATGAAACTCGTGCGCAGCAAGGCTTCAATGGGTGAACCATAAACTGTCTGATTCTGTAACAACATCCAGTAGGTGAAACCGAATCCGCAGAAGATCATAGTTAAAACCGGTATAAAGCGAAGAAACTTGAAAGAAATCACTTGAAACATGGCTACATAGATGCCGATGTTGAACCGGGGAGCGCAGCGGACATACGCGAGCAAATTGATCCAGGATAGTAGGAGGCCCATAGCCCCAATCTGGTATTGGACAGGACAGCGAAAGATGACCGGGCTCTGCCAATCGTACCAGTCGTAAAGATAGACAAAGTCCAGGACGAGAGCGGATGCTTCGAGATAGTAAGCCCCGGTGCGAAAAATCTTTGGAAAGAGGGCAAAAATGACAATACCGTTTTTGATGATGAAGGTTAGAAAGAGAGCATAGAGAGCGAATTTTATTTGTCGATCCTCGACTGTCTTGAACACTTCAGTAATGTTCTGTGAAACGAGACGATTAGCCACTTGTTCACACGTATCGATGTCAATAGTCATGGTCAGATTGGCTAATGCATAGAAATGTTCGGGATGTTTTCCGCTGAGGACAATTCTCGTCCATACACCGAGTAAGATGACGTAGGAGAGGAAACAGAATAGCAGCCAATACCTGCCGAATCGTCGGAACATTTTGTCGCGCAGCTCGAGATGAAAGTGGTGTTGCATCAATTGGGGACAGTTCGATTGTTGTGAGACAAGAGCGAGTGGATGATTCCGAACGAGCGTGTAGGCATCGTCCGAGTACGGTTGACTTTTATGGCGCTTCTTATTACCATCCTGATTTTCGTCTTCAACCTTGCATGGAAGGCAGTGATTGCAGCAGCAACCGAAGATCGCATGCACACCCAATTTTTTACATCGAGTTTTACATGACCTATCTTCAGCAGACAGCTTCGTACCTACATTAATTAACAATTTTCAAAAGAAAATTCACTTTTTTGGTCCCTGGAAACAGAGCGGAGTTTCTTTTTTTGAGTGGAAAATAAACAAAAAAAGTTCCAGCTTTTAAGGGCCTAAAGTAACTGAATTTGTTATATCTCATATTTAAAAAAACACCACGTTCGCGAGCTCTTTGGTGTAAGAAATGATCTATATAAAAAATGGGTTTTTCGAGAATCAACAAGATATTCCTCTTTGAGATTGTTGATATAACTATAATGAAAAAATAGAAAATTTGAACTTTGGAATTTTGGTAGATTTAAAAAATTGAAACAAGTAAAAACGCTTTTTTTTCGTAAGGCTCTCAGTGTTTCAATTCTCTTTAGCGAAAAAAATCATATTATTCAAGAAGAAAAAAAAATCGCACCCGGATTCGATTTCCATTGTCACACATGGGAACTGCAGTTTGGAGTTTTGTAGGCGTTGGGAAACTTTCGGTCGTTTTCTGAGTCTCACACAATTTTTGCTCTACTTATCACGTTGTATTTGTCCTGTTATATCAGTCACAGTCATCTACTTTCTTTCAACACATACCTTGGGCATACCACTGTTTGACCGTTTGCATGTCCTCGTAGAACTCATAGTCGTATGTAATCTTAGACATTTTTTGACCTTCATCTCTGACCTTTTGTGTTAGTCGCTCGTCGATCATCCAAATGACTACATGAGGCATGTACCGAATCAATTTTCGCATCGGTGTATCATAAGCATCTGTACGTTCGATCGGTTGCGCATTGCGCATCATCACACGCCAGTTGGGTTGTGATAAAAGATACTGGACGATTTCCTTGTGCCGTTCTCTAATGCTGATTTCCAGACAGTTGAAGCCTTGTGCATTACGCAGTGTAGTCGAAGCACCCTTTTCTATAAGACATTTTACCACAGCTAGATGTCCGTATTGACAAGCGAGATGCAGAGGAGTGAGTTGCAGATCTGCAAAGACATCGACATTGATGCCCACCTTGGTTATGAGAAACTCGAGGACTCCTGACAATTAAAAAATTGCACTCAATATGAAAGGAAACAGATCGTCATAAATCGAAAAGCGGACTTGTTAAATGTAAAATAGCATACCTTCACCATTTCCATTCTTGGCCGCCAGATGGAGACACGTGAACTGAGTGTCGTCGGACTTTATGAATACTTGCGCTGGATAATTTTCATCTACGAGCAAGGCCAACTTCCACATTAGCTCCAGAATATCAAGGTATCCTTGTTGGCTTGCCTTGTGGACAACCGTCTTGCCTAGATGATTTTTTGTGGAAAAAATGTCACTAATCGGTGCAGGTTTCATTTTCTTCGTCTCTTCGAGCATCTTTTCGAGAAGTAGAGTAAACATGTGCAACTCGTTCTTATCCGCACGAGCCACTAAATGTAATGGAAGATTGCCATCGTTGTCCTGCTTCCGCATTAACGTTATTAAATAATTTTTGTTTGTCTCAGTGAGCTTTTGTATGACTTTTTCGAAAAGAGTCGACGATACGCGACGCTTGACACAAATGTGGAGAATATTGTCCCCATCCACAGTTTCATTTGTGCAGAGTTCTAAATACTAAAGAGCGAATTCGGATTCGTTTTTTCCGTTTCACAAATAAGCAAAAGTTCTTTTTACGGTTATTCATATTTGGGTGTACGGGAGAATATTTCCATACGTCCCCTTCATCGTTTATAGAGCTGAGATATTGTGATACTTATGATCCTGTGAAAGTTAGGAAAAGCTCAACGTGAGTCCTACTTGTTGGCAAAATATCAGCTAGATTGACTTGACGAACACGGAGATGTTTCCTCGTTAGAAAGAAAACCTTTCAATGATGATCGTCTCACAATGACAGTACTTCAAATTCTTCTTAATGAGCTCTTTATATTAATGTTGGACAATACTCAAAAAGCTTTTAGCACAATCCCTGTGGCATTAAAATGTGAAATACGATGAAGTCGCTTAGTTCCCTTTTCTCACATTATACTTCAGCTCGTGTTTGATAAAAACGTCTTTCTCCGCAGAAAATTTCTACGTATATACCTGAGCAAGTAGTTTCTGGACGCATTCCTTCGAGTTATAATACGCCGCTGTCAACAAAGGTGTATATCCAGCGTAGTCAAATGTTTTGAGATATTTTTTCAGTTGATTGCGATCCGAGAGAAGCCATTCAAGAAATTCGGTATTATCATGACGACAGGCGAGATGAAGTAATTGTTTTTGAATTTTCTCTGAAGATTGTTCGATGAGAGGTTGCAAATGGTCGAATTTCTTCAAACTATGATGTTGGGCGATCACATCGAATGTAATAAGAAATTGCTTTTCGTCTTTTATTTCGGAACAGAACCTTTTCATGAGAGTGTCAACTGCTTCCTCTTGCTTTTTAATGCCTGATGATCGAAGTTGAAGCGATGGATGCGATGCCAGAAAGACGAGAGGCGTCCGGTTGTCTATCGTACATATGTTAAACAGATCTTTCTTAATCTTCTGTTTTGGATCGATGATGAGTTTAACCATTTGATCAAGCTCAATTGGACATTTAATGCTGTCAGAAACAAAGGCAAAATGGAGTACACTTAAGTTCGATTTGCTTAAGATCTAAATGGCGAGACATGATGCCTGTAAAACAGAAGTGATCAAAAAAAATGCCTCACGTAAACGTTAGCGTCTTGTTTGATTAAGTATTTGGCGTAAGCGCATCGACCTCGCATCACAGCCAAATGTAGAGGTGTGCGGCCTTCGTCGTCAGCGTGATTGATGTCGTGGAGCAGCTTTTCGATTTGCGGTTCAAGTATGTGAGGCAGCCCATCAGTATTCAAATCATTCTGTAAAAGAGAAAAGGCTTTCTGCGTGGTTCATTTTTCATGTACGTGTATCTTTTTCATACGCGTGTTGAATCGGACTTCATCTGTCCCCCCCCTCCCCCTCCCCCATCGAAAAATATCTGTTTTTCATTTATAAGACCTTAGCTGGGAAAAGACGTATCTATTCATATATTTGAATTCTAAAGCGGTCGAAATGATCTCTGTTTTCGCAAACTTTCCCGCGATGATGAGTCCGATCAAGTCAAAACTTCTTTTTTTCAGATATCAGTGGTCATTCAATTTGTTTTTAGATTTTTTGTATGTATTGTTGAGAGAAGAAAATGCAAATACCAAGAACCTTGTTGAAAAACGTTTGTTTTTCGACTTGAAATAATTCCCAGCCACAAATCAGCAGAGCGATATGCGCAAAAGCGAAAAAAGTAAATATTCAAAATAGTCTTTTGTGCTCATAGAAACATTTTTTTTGATCGGACTGTCCATGTCGAAGAAAGCAAACGATTATGGCTTATTCTCTCTTATCAAAATCGTTTGTGAAACAATCCTACTACATGTGGGACAATGTTTTTCCGGATATTTCACGGTTCTGATTATCCTATGAAAACCCATTTCAATAGCAAATGATCCAGATAATTTTCCGCCCAAAATAACTTCAAATACAACTTTTTCGAGTTAGACATTCTCGATAACAGAGTTTTTGACGATTGACAGAATATAGAACCATCGAGCTCCGTTGACCAGAAAACAGTCCGCTGCCTATCTGCAATGATGAAAGTTCAGATTCCCAGTCTTAGAATTCACTGTGAGATACTCACAGTCTGCCATATGTGATCCGATCCAGATACGATATGAAGAGCATGCTGGCCGTTACCACTGATGATGTTCACATCTGCAATGTTATTTTCGAAAGAAAGTAACACGGTCTTGTTCCGAGAAAAAACAAAAAACGCACCGCAGCGATAACGTTCGTCTTTCAAAGTTGACATATTAAAAAACTCCTTATTGTTGTACTCGATGGCATAGTGAATCGCTGCCCATTGTCTCTCACCATCGAGAGTATTGACCAACTCTTTCCGCATTTTGTCCCTGATGCCTTCGTCCTCCATCCTTTTCTTGAAGCTCTCCCATTTTTCCTTGCATTTTGTTGGGTTTAGTTCTCGGGCTGCCTGCACAAGTTGTGTTACACACAAAACTGACAGAGTCTTTTCGAGGATTAAACAAATGAAATTTACCTCGTATAGAAGCTCTTTGGCCGATTTCACCCCGAATCCATCATAGTCGATCAATGGCCACTCATCGCGTTCTGGTAAAGACAAGGATTCTTCGTGATTTGTACGCTTCGCCGGTTTCTGAACGATCATACTGATGCATGTCTCCGATGAGGGTTGCACCGTTACTACAGTACAGCGTTTCATCTTTTGCAACGTGCTGCAATAAATAGTCAATTTTTTCGAAAGAAATCTCCACAGCGTTCTCGCTGTATCGGACAAGGTCTTCCCAGATCGTTGAGTACGGACCCTTTTTTCGCCGGAACGTAAACAGCTATGTTTAGGGCCGTTTCCGCTGAAAAACGGTGAGCGGTATTGATGCCGTTTTTCACCATTTAGGATCTTACTGAAGCCGTTTTTTGGACGTTTCTGTTCGCCGCTGCCTCATATTCCCGGGTCCTTATCACCCTATCGCCATCTTCTTGACTCTATTCAACGCCCACTATCGTATTTTCCTTTGAATTATCTTATTTTCATACGAAAAGTAATATAGGAAAAGTTAGCAGCAGATTCATATATTTCCAAAACCAGTTCATACCAAAGCTCGAGGCACCAAACAACTATAGCGAGCCATCACCAGCTCTTCCAGTTCCATCACTTTCTTAAATCCCTCAAGCAAAAGATCTACCGCAGACCTTTAAAAAAAGATCACATTTTCCCTATCACAACACATACTACTTTTAGAAAACACTCAATCTATTCGGATACGAGACCGAGCCACATCTGAGACTCACTTCAACAGGTGAACTCGATGAGCTCCATCCGTTGATACATTTCATGTAGCTTGGCAGACACTTCTTACCGAAAATTTTAGTAAATACCGCATGGGATAGAATCTACAAGTAACTAAAAAAATGTATTCCCCCACCAAAGCGAGCCAGTGTTGTGCATATCCCATTCAACTCAGCTCGTCGAGGTGCATCTAGTGATGCGTCGAACAGGGCGATACAATAACGTTTGTTGGCAATTTGTGAGAGAGAACCAAGGGGTAAGGAGCTGATTTCGTGATTTGAATTGATTCTTGATTTGAAAAGTGATTAACCAGATCAGTAAATCACATTCTAATTACTCTTAATTACATTGATGATCAATGAGTACTCATGATTGTATTGGATACGATGGGCTGTCTCGCACTAAAGCTGATCTAAAATTTCTGTGAATAAGACTCCAATAATTTAGATTGACGTCGAATTGTGCGCCCTATTCGATGATGACAGAATCATTAATATCCACAGTTTTCATCTTCACACAATTGCCATCTACCGAGACCATGGGGTCACCGGCTGTTCAGCCAAATTTGGCCTAGCATATTTCAGAGAGAAAGCCGTGAACCAGTGAGTTACTTTAGTCATAGATACAACTCAACATGCTATTACCAATCCATTGAGTCTTATCTTGAGAAAAGATGTCTAACATACATTCTTTCAGTATTCAACAGTGGTAGTACAATGGTATAGAAAGTCAGAAAACTGGAGTCTGAAACACGCCCCATTCCGTGGATTGGTAATAGCATGTTGAGTTGTATCTATGACTAAAGTAACTCACTGGTTCACGGCTTTCTCTCTGAAATATGCTAGGCCAAATTTGGCTGAACAGCCGGTGACCCCATGGTCTCGGTAGATGGCAATTGTGTGAAGATGAAAACTGTGGATATTAATGATTCTGTCATCATCGAATAGGGCGCACAATTCAACGTCTATCTAAATTATTGGAGTCTTATTCAAAGAAATTTTAGATCAGCTTTAGTGCAAGACAGCCCATCGTATCCAATACAATCATGAGTACTCATTGATCATCAATGTAATTAAGAGTAATTAGAATGTGATTTACTGATCTGGTTAATCACTTTTCAAATCAAGAATCAATTCAAATCACGAAATCAGCTCCTTACCCCTTGGTTCTCTCTCACAAATTGCCAACAAACGTTATTGTATCGCCCTGTTCGACGCATCACTAGATGCACCTCGACGAGCTGAGTTGAATGGGATATGCACAACACTGGCTCGCTTTGGTGGGGGAATACATTTTTTTAGTTACTTGTAGATTCTATCCCGTGCGGTATTTACTAAAATTTTCGGTAAGAAGTGTCTGCCAAGCTACATGAAATGTATCAACGGATGGAGCTCATCGAGTTCACCTGTTGAAGTGAGTCTCAGATGTGGCTCGGTCTCGTATCCGAATAGATTGAGTGTTTTCTAAAAGTAGTATGTGTTGTGATAGGGAAAATGTGATCTTTTTTTAAAGGTCTGCGGTAGATCTTTTGCTTGAGGGATTTAAGAAAGTGATGGAACTGGAAGAGCTGGTGATGGCTCGCTATAGTTGTTTGGTGCCTCGAGCTTTGGTATGAACTGGTTTTGGAAATATATGAATCTGCTGCTAACATTTCCTACATAGAAAAGTACATCGAATAAAAGAGAGAAAGCGTCGCTCTAAAAAACAGCACTATTTGTTTTCGTTTCAGACACAGGCTAGTATCGGTAGGAAATGTCAAAGGAACAACTAACCTAGATAACAGGAAGAAATCTTTCTAGAATGTTTGTAACAGGAGATACGTGACGAGTGTCCTTGAACTGACTAGCCAACACACGAACATTACTATAGATATCTACTCATAGTGAAGGCGAAAGAACAAAAAAAGAGAAACAGACGCAGGATACAGTGCGCGACTGTCTTATCTGACAGTATACAGTCGTAGTTTTGACGTATATGATCGTATTTCGTCGTTTTCCTTGAGGAATGATTTATGACCGTATTTCGTCGTGAATGTATACGACGAAATACGACACTTGACGTTAGTCGTAAACATTCTTTGACTTTGTTAACAGCAGCAGGAAAGAAAAATTTTGTCATTTTAACGCCGTTTCGATAAATTGATTATCATTTTCAAGTTCAACATTACAAAAACTATTTCAACTACAGGAGAGCTCAATAATTAATTGAATTGAATATTATTTACTCATTCAGTTACTTGCAATTGTAATGACATGGCAGTGACAAAAGTGAGAGATGTACGAAATGCATGTCCTCGCTGAGCAAAGACCAATTCTTTTGTTAAACACGAGAACGATGAATTTTAAAATCGTTTCAGTATTTCTGGAATACCCTTTACATTTTCACGCATTTTATTTTGGTATTCATCACGTTTACGTTCATTAACTTTTGAGGGACCAGCTTGGTTAAGTTCGCCTCTTGAATATAAGCATCCATCCATATCAGAGCTCAATTTTCATCAATACTTTACTTATGAACGATGTAGGATGGTTTCATGGGTAGTCAACAAGGGGGAAGGAGCGAGACTTCAGGAGTGCGTACTTCCCTCGTACTTCCCCGTACTTCCACCGTACTTCCATAGTACTTCCTAGTAGTTCCAATATACTCCGCTATACTCCCTTATACTTCACTTGTACTCTGTTATACCTCGTTTTACTTCTTTATAAATCGTAGTACTTTCGCATAGGCATGCACCGAACCCGAGAACATGCCGAGATTCCCGAGTTCGGTTGTTCCCGGGGTTCAATCGATACTAAATTTCGGCTCAATCCAAATATTCTCTTCAATCTTATACAGTTTCACTAGCATATTAGATTTCACTAGAAAATTTCTACCAAAGGTATATGAAGACCGAGGAATTTGAATCTACAAATAGATTTTGAAAATTTTGAATCGGATTCTTTTAGCTGGGAAAAGGATTTTTAAAAAAATTACGATATTTTATAAAGGTTGACGAAAGTGAATTGGGATCAGGGAATCCGAATCTAAAGTCACACTCTAAAAATTTTGAATTCGATTTTTTCGGTTAGGGGAAGGATTTTCCGAGAAAATAACGTTATTCTATAAAGGTTATCGAAAGTGAATCGGGGTCGGGGAATCCGAATCTGAAGTCAGATTTTTAAAATTCTGAATTGAATTTTTTCGGTTTGGAGAAGGGTTTCTCGAGAAAATAAAGATTTGTAATAAAGGTTGATGAAGGGAAATCAAGGTCCGGGAACTCGAATCTGCAATTGGTTTTTCAAAATTTTGAGTTAATTTTTTCACAAATTTTTTTTTATAAAAACATCTTAGTGTGTTTTACAAAATTCTTCTTTAAAGAAAAAATCTTTCTATTTAAAAACACTGTTTTCTAGAAAACCGTGTAAAAAAATTGAACTCGAAATTTCGAAAATCTAATTCCAGATTCGAATTCTCCGACTTCGATTCACTTTCGTCTACCTTTATTAGATATCTTTATTATCTTGAAAACTCCTTCCCCTAACCGAAAAAATCGAATTCAAAATCTTTAGAGTGTGACTTTAGATTCGAATTTCCCAACCCTGACTCACTTTTGTCAACCTTTATAAAATATCGTTATTTTCTCAAAAACTTCTTTCGCCAGCTTAAAAAATCTTATTCAAAATTTTAAAAATTTATTGCTAGATTCGAATTCCTCAGCCTCCATTTTCCTTCGATAGAAATTCCCTACTGGAATTTATATGCTAGTGGAATTTTATAAGATTGAAGGGAAGATTTGGATTGAGCCTAAACTTAGTATCGATTGAACTCCGCGAACGACTGAACCCCAGGAATGACCGACCGCCGGAAAGCTCGGGTTCGGTGCACAT
>CAJNOL010005447.1:0-11610 GCA_905250125.1 Rotaria sordida | reverse complement strand
TCTGCTACTAAATGCATGTGTTCTTTATTATTACAGGCATCTAAAAAAGATTTCACATGAAATGAATGCGTTCTTTATTCTAACAAACGCAAATGGAAAATAACATTTCTAATAAAAATAAACGGATTTTTTTTACAAAGCATAAAAGAGAGTCCGTCTCAAATTTTGCATTTGAACGCATTTTTCCATTGAAAATGCTCTTCCAGGGTAAGCCTTAACCAAAAACAAAACCGTTGAAAAATCTGTTCTTAATTGGTTAGATTTGATTTGATTTTGATTTTCAATCTTTTTTTAATATATTAAAATTAAATTCTGATAGAATACCATTCAAAAAATATAATCAACTAACATTGAATTATTTTAACATTAGACAAACGAGCTGTTCTGAGTGTTTCTTATTGATATGGGAGGAGATAATCTAAAAGAAAAAAAAGATTGAGGAGATGGACGGGTAAAATTTTAAATGGGAAATATTTTAAACTGAGATATAGAGCTTTTTAGTATACTTTTTCATGCTGATTCCGAATATCGCACTTATTTTACATAAAAACTAACTTTCAACAATAAAAATCTCTACATACTTCCCATTTTTTACTATTTTTTTTTATAGAAATGATCCTTCTCTAGAGTATTGATTTTTTTCCCTAAAACTAAAAATGTTCAAGTTCCATTTGGGCAATTTTATATCTTCACACTATCTACAACTAAAAGATAGTTAAACGAAAACAAAAATTACGAGCGGATATAATATGGTTAGAAGTGTCAGTTCCTGTTATATAATTCATCAGGACACATGTTAGACGTCAGCAAGTATTGATCTATCCAATTTTTTTCCTGCTATATTATTTTCTCATAAATTTATATATAGTTTTATCGCTTATTAAATTCTCTATCGCGAACAGCATGTAACATAAAATCATATATTTGACCTGAAGCAAAAAAAAGAATATCATTTTCATGGTTTTTTTTGCAAAGTAAAAATTTTATTCATACTTTGGTTATAACAGATTTTCATTGTAGTGTATTGTAGTCGTGAGATTTCAAGCACGATTTAAAAAAGAGTACTATTGAACACTGCAAAACCTACTACTCTTTTGAAAAATCAGTGTTCCTCTGTAAATACCCGTTCAATCATCGCAAAAATTTCACAGGACGTATAGTCTTTATTACTTTATGAAATTATCAAAAATCAGGTGGAAATCTTTTATTTGAAAGTTTTTCGAAATTTTATACCTATCGGGTTTCTAACATGGCATATAACTTGTAAAAGCCATAACTTTATTAAAACGAGTCGGTTTTCCAAAAAAAATTCAGATTATAGGCAGTTTCATTTTCTTTACAAGCTGTTCAACAAAAATTAGTACCTTAGGGGTGGGGAGCAGCGGCATAGCTAAGGAAGGGACAAATGAGCAATTGCCCATTGAAATTATACTTTTTCAGAATCGTTTATTTATTTTTGAAATAGATAGTAACTCTATTTTTTTTCTTCCGTCTGGATTACACATGCACTCTTTGCTTGTTCGTTCTGTGAAGAATGAAGAAAAGAATCGATTTCGGTATTTTCACCAGGATTGCTAGATGAAAAACTAAACAGTCAGAAACAAATCAGAATTTTTTTTTCGCAATCGGAAACTAATCAGAAAGAGTAATTGTTTGCAAACTAAGAATTACCATGTTGACATACTTGCACAAAAGGCTTCACTTTTTTTTTGTTTATCGACTCATACTTTGTTTCCAAAAGTATTTCATAGTAAAGAAAGACAACACAACTATTATATAGCTTAGAGTAAAAGATCATGTACTGAGCTAAGGAGATTGATCATAGTCGAATCAAATGACTACTCTCACTGGCTAACCAACTAATTAAAACTATGATCTGCCAATAGCGTACACACATCGAGATATTCGAGTTTCAAGCAGTTTACAGTTTGTCATGTGCTCACACTACGAAATTTCATCAATGCTTAGTTTTCTTTTTTCGTTATGTTTGGATAGATCAGGACCATTTACATAAGAAAAAACAATATCACGCATATTAAAAAGCAAATCCTACGAAGTCTAAGACAACTTATTTTTAATTACAAAGATAGTAAACAAAAAATTTTAATTGCTATCAAATTGCTTTTGAATGTATGTGATATTGCTTCTCCTTATGTAAATAGTCGTATTCCATTCAAGCATGACGAAAAAAGAAAACTAAAGGTTGATGAAATTTTGTAGTGTGGGCACGTAACAAACTGTAAATATCTTAAAATTTAAACATTTTGGTCTGTGTACGCTATTGGCAGCTCATGTTTTAAACTACAGTGGGGGTCAGAAGTCTGGCTCCACTTTTTTGTTTTGAGTCGTGTATTAAAACTACATAAGATTAATTTAATTCAATTATATATTTGGATAGCAGAGATCAAGTACTCTATATATACAATCTGTTCAATTCGAAAATCTCTTGAGTATGAAATATAGTAAGAAAAACAAACTTCAGTACTAAGAAAAACCTGACATAAAAAACTATAAAATGTTAATAAAAATGTTTCGAAGACTTTTTGTTGTGCAATAGGAATTTCTCCATACGGCTTTTATAGAGTTTTCGGCAGCGCATCTTTTGAAAACAAAGTCACGATGTTATCATTTTCTTAAGCCGAGACATATGCAAAATATAAATATCTTCCAAACATTTTTATTATGTTAAATACGGTGGAAAGTAGTGCTATCATGTGTTTTCTTTTCATTTTGAGTATGGAAGAAACTATCAAAAGAAGTCAATAGGACCTTGTTCTTACATTTTTTGTAGAGCTTTTCATGGCGCATCTTTTGAAAGAAAAACTAAGATTTTATCATTTGTCTATGCAGGGATATTCACAAAACAAGCTATGCTACAAACATTTTGGAACACTCGATATTTAATATTTTGACTAGAGTACCAACATTTCTCAATGAAATTCAAAATACTTTTATGTCAAAATGATCAGCGAAAAAAGCTCTACAAAGTCTGATAAAATAAAAAGTTTTCTGAATACTTTGTGGTTGACTGTTCATGGAAGTATCCTATAACAATAACATCATTTTGCAGTTTTTTATGTCAGTTTTTTCTTAGTACTGAAGTTTGTTTTTCTTACTATATTTCATACTCAAGAGGTTTTCGAATTGAACAGATGTATATATAGAGTACTCGATCTCTGCTATCCAAACATATAATTGAATTAAATTAATCTTGTGTAGTTTTAATACACGACTCAAAACAAAAAAGTGGGGCCAGACTTGCGGCCTCCACTGTATTTTGTTGCTTGTTTTAACTGTTTTTCATTTGATTTGCTTACAATAAGTGATACTTCTTGTGATGCTATAGCAAAATTACGTCGTAAACTATAACGTGTATTAAATAATAAAATTATGCTTCTCGATGAAAAACATGTTAAAATGAATGAAGTACTAAGAACAATGTGTGTGTGTTTTTGATCACATTCTAAAATCCTATCCATACCCACGCCCCACTCAAAACTCATTCAGTATGGATCTTATTTAAAATAAACATAAATCGAATGACATTAGGATGATGCACTGTTTCAAACTTGACCGCTAAAGCCGGAGACATTCATTTATTGGCTAAATTCTTTTTCTGGAAGTTGGAATTTGAATTATGCAAGATCTATTTAATGAGTCAACTTTTAGAAGATACAGATATGTACTGTGTTACACATCTGGTTAGACTTTTCGTTCATAGAAAAAAGCTTATATTTATCTTTAAATTTGCTCTACTTTTTAAAAATAAATAACATATTTATCTTTATTTTCTAAATATATAAGATTTTTTTATCTTTAAATAGAATAAAGTAAATATATATTAACATACGTAATGTTGATGACTCGATGTATAATCATATAGACTTGTGGAAAAATTACTGAGCGGAAAGCGATGATTTTTATTGCTTGATGTATAATCATGTAGACTTGTGGAAAAATTACTGAGCGGAAAACGATGATTTTCATGGCTTGATATATAATCATGTAGACTTGTGGAAAAATTACTGAGTGGAAAACAATGATTTTCAAAGCTTGATGTATAATCATATAGACTTGTGGAGAAAATAAATGAGTTTGAGTGATAAATCTTACTACGGAATTCTTTTTCATTTGAACTTTCGACAATGATACTTGATACTAAATCTTGAAGTTGGACGTGTTTACGGGTATGGATATTGATGCTTTAGTAATATTTCGGATTGTCACACGTACTACCGTACGTTTTTTGGTAACATTAACAGAGATTACTTTGAGGCATTAGAGAACATTGTTCTATTTATCGTACTAATGGATGGGGAAGTAAAAGAGATGCATAGAAATATGGAAATGAGTTTAGTTGTCTGCTTTGTCATTTTCGTAAGAGAAGAGAAAAAAATGATTTGAATGGTTTCAGAATACGAAGTTGAAAAAGATGACTGTAGCTAGTTTCTTGAAGGTCTCTTGGAAGAGAAGGACGTTAAGGAATAGTTATGCTCTACTTCCTTTATCGTGTGCTGGACTTGGTACATTCTATCGTAGCATAGTATTAATCGATGTTCAATAATACATTCGGTTTTTGTGGAGGTAGAGTAAAAGATTTTTTCTAGTGGTAATGCCGCTGCGCTTGCTTTGGGACTATATAATGAAGACATTCATTATCAATGAATTCTGTTTTAATTGAAAACAAATTAGTTGAGACATAATAGATATTATTATTTTTGATATTTATCAGATTTCAATCACAAAAATGAAAAATGGCATGTTCTTGGAATTGATTTATTGGACCAACCATTCAGAGAGGAGGTCAGAATAATCTTTCGATGGAGTGAACGATCGAGAAAAAGTCTCTGAAATACTCTAAGGGAGCTTCTTTTCTTTTGCAGATTCGGAGTATGATATTAGTTGCGATTCCATGTTCATTTTTCTGATTGAAATCCGATACATATCAGAAAAAAAACAATACTATCTATTAGATTGCAACTAGCTTATTCTCAATGAAAATACATTTTCTGATAATAAAAATTCTTGTTCTGTAGCTCAAGAGAATCAAGGACAGCATTATTGCTAGTCAAAAAGAATAATTTTTCCTTTACCTTATGTTTCTTTTTTGAACATAAATAATTCATTTATCTTTAATTTATAAAGTAACCATGAATTACCATCTGAGGTGGTTACCAAATAAGATGGGTTACCACGTCAGATAGCAAGCAGCTAAGGCGGTTATCAGGATGTGAACTGCTTGATAGTGTGAGCGGGATGACTATTACAGGTGAATACCGATATGTCGGTTGTGCATGTGCAAGAGAAGAAAATACTGACATCCATCTCACTCCATGATTACCAAGTTAGATAATTACTACCTCAGCTAGTAGCCGACTCAGATGGTAATTAATGACTTTTAATAAGCTCATTAATTTGGAAAAAAATTGAAGTGTAGAATGAATCATATTTGATCAGCTAACTTTCGGTCAAAAAAAAATAGTCGGCGATATTGAAATCGGCGAACATGGAATTCGATGAAAGTGGACGTCGGCGAAAAATGAATAATTGATACAGTAGAGAATGACAATCGGTTGAACTGGAAGAAGTCTGTAAAACAATATGTTTACTTTTTCTTCAGCTTTTGATAGATATCCTTAAGTGATAATCATATATTTTAATGTGTTATTTATAGTGATGAAAAGTTACGCGGATATTTTCCAGCACCCTTGAATAGTCAATGTATTAATGTCCAAATTATTTTTTAGTTTAGCTAGTAAAGCCATGTGTCAGTTCTGTTAGTTTTGTAGAGATACAATGAACAGCACCGTAATAACCAACAGTAAAAACATCGAAAGTACACTTGCTAACCTTTCGGTTCAAGTGGTTCTGTGGAGCGGCTTTATCTTTTTCATTAGTGGTAACATAGGCTGTATTGCAAATATGGTAGTATGTCAATCGCAAGCGTTTCGAAAGCGAGCTTGTTTCGTCTACTTATTTTGGGAATCGCTTGTCAACTTCTTTGATCTTAATTTTATACTCGTCACACGCATGTTACAATCTGGTTTTCATATTCCGGCTATAAGTCGTTATGATGTGGTCTGCAAAATTCGAGGATTCATGTCAATATACACATTTCACGTCGCTAACACATTCTTTACGCTTGCAACACTTGATCGGCTTCTATCAACACAACGCCCAGCCAGTAAGTGATAATGTTTTGAAAACAATCTTCAGACACTCCAAGTAGAAGAATCAGGAATACGATGTGGTATCAGTCTGTTTTAGTTTTCTGACAACTCAGCCGAAAAAATAAATTACATTTATTTTATCCATAATTTCCAAGAATCAAAAAAAACTGACTAGTATTGGCTTTATTCTTGTTTGAGATAATTTTAGAGAACAATAGGCAGTGCTTGTTGGTATATTGGTAATAATGTCAAAGCTCACGGCATGCGAGAATTAGTTTCAGCGAGAAAATACCAATAACAGTTCCTATTTCATAGAAAAGTTATCCTAAGTGTTCAACGAAATATAATTAGTTTTCATATGGAACAAAAAACATATTCTTTTATGTTACAGAATATCGGCAATGGAGCAACCGTCTTTCCCTTGCTTACAAACTGATACCAACAAATGCAGTATTCTGGCTATTGCTTGCGGGTCATCGATTAATATATTACAATAATTTAAATGGATATTGTGCAGCTCAAGAAGGTCTATACGCACAGTTTGATGCATATCTTGAAACATTCGTATCAGCAGTGTGCTCGCCTCTTAGTGTGATCATACTCACACTTTTGCTTTTACAAAGTGCTCGAAGTGTCACGAAACGACGTGTGGTACCTAATGCTGTTGTTTCAGCAATAACTGATCTAAATCGGATGCATTTTCAACAGGTCGACTCACAGCTGACACGCATGATATTATTGCAATCACTAATTGAGATTGTTACTTATATCCCATACGGAGCTTCAATTCTCTATTCCAACATCACTGATGGCTGGAAAAAATCTACTTTGCTACTAGCTTGGGAACAATTAATTATTAGTATTTGCATTATGGCTTCGTATATGTTTGCTGCGACTGGTTTTTATGTATCGATGATGTCGAACCGCGGATTTCGCGAACAATTTATGCGTTCATTTGGAATAAAACGAGCGATTCGTCCGGAAAGCCGCACAATAACCACCTTTAATTATAGAAGCAATCGTGTTGCTTAATAGATTCTAACGAGTATTTTGAGGGTGAAGTATGAATGTGGACTTCAATAAAAACAAATAACGAACCTACATTCTGTTCGTATTTTAACAAAGACCGTGTCATTTTAAATTTTTAACATTTCTTTTAATGATGTTCTATCAATTCTGTTTTTCTCTCAATAAACTACCTATTCATTCTCCTATATTTCTTTAGAATGGACATTTGCATTTAATAACTTACGAGGGAACGCCCCCAACTGTCAAATCACTTTTTGATCGAATATATGCCCAAACGATAAATCTTAATGAGCTATTAAACACCCTGCAAAGGTTTGGTTTTCTAGACCTCCTGAACAGAGATATACGATGTTTACTGTTACTAGTTTTGCAATACTACTGTATTAAAATATTCGGTATCATGACTAAACATATTCCAATCCGACTCACTTGGGAACTTCCCTAGCAACATATCTTTGAACGAAAGGCTTTTCTCAACAAAAACTCATGTCTTCTACAAATTACACTAAATCTCTTCGAACAAAACCTTTTATTAACAGAAAACTCGCACCCTCTACAAATTGTATTTATTCTGTACACTTCAAAAACTTTTTATTATTAAAATCTTACGTCCTCTACATATTATAATAAACTTACTAATTGTTAAAAATAAGCTTTGAATAAAATAGTTTAAAAATTTTAATTGCCGTAGTCCTTTTTATTCATCAAATGTTAAAAGAAAAAATTTTTCAAAAATTAAACTTCTTTTTACAAAATTAATAAATTTTTCAACTTTAAAATGAATCGAAAAATTAAAAACAATATTTATAATTTAACTTCATTTTACTTATGTTCGCAAAAAGAGAAGTAGCCATTGAAATAAAATGGACGTGAAAAATCAGTAATATTCGAACTTCAAATACAGTATTTTATTCAGCTTTGAATGCTCTTTCTAACAGTGTATAAAACATTGTAATGGGAGGTAGTTTGTTGAAGGTAATTCACTTTTTGTCGTTTTTGCTGACTATTTCCACTAAAACCAAGTTTTAGAGGTGAAGATAGACTATAGGAAAAAATCTTTTTTTATAAAATGATAGAGCGTGAAATTCTCTATTGATTGATATAATCTATTTTTATTTTAGATAAAATCTCTTGATTCAGAAATCGGAAATATTGAAAGGTACTTAATCCTGTTTTTGTATAAAAAAATGTTATTTTAATTATTTTCTAATCTATATTGACAGACAGAGTCTCGTTCTTTGTTGCATTATGTAGCTGGCCTCTCGTAATATCTATATCACCATTTGAATCACATCGACACATCATAATATGAAAAAAAATACTGAAAAAAAAGTTGTGAAAAAAATACTAAAAAACTGATTTCGCTTAAATTGTTGTCGTAGACTGTGTATATATCGCTTATAATAGTGTTTATGTTGCGGTGTCTACTCTGATAATAAAAAAGGAGTGTTCCAGAACTATTTTTGGTTCTACACATGCTGCAGAACCAACTTATAGTTCTATATGCTAGTACGAAATCCTCAATAGTTCTGACCGATTATATTGAATCATAAAAGGTTCTTTGCCAAAAAATCTGAACCAATAGGGTTCTGTCCAATGATACTGAACCATCAAATGCTTCCTTTCCAGAAGTGCTGAACCCTCGAGGTTCTGTCCACTTTTACAGGAATCATGTAAGGTTCTGGTCAATAATTACCGAACCATATAAAGTTCTCTCCCCAAATGTACAGAATCCTTTGGGTTCTATCCGACAAATGTGAACCTTGTATGCATCACTGGTTAATTTTGTCATGCTTGTAATCGTTTAGAGTATTTTTGTGGTCATTCAGATCATATTTTGGTTACCTGTGACTTAGATACCACTGTTTCAGCTAGTCTTATCGTCACTTTCACCGAGTTTATGATCATTGTTATCATTTCTGTGGCCATTTATACCATGTCTATGGTTATTTGTACTATCGGCATGGTCTCCTGTACCGTCGACATGGTCACTTATACCATCAGTATGGTCACATGTCCCATCTATATGGTCATTTGTACTATAAAAATGGTCCCTTGTACCACGACTATGGTCATTTGTACTATAAAAATGGTCATTTACGCCATGGCTCTAGTACTTTATACCATGAAAATGGTCATTTGTACCACGTGTTACAGACGGACAGACAGACAGACACAGGTGAATTTCGGTTTCTAGATCCTATCCTTTCAGTCTAGGGAAAATGAATGAAACTTTAAAAACTTCAGTATCTTCGCTAAAACCATAAGTGGTTCCTTATGACACCTTTTTTTAAAGAGAGCACACGCAGGTTGCTGAGCCGATTGTCGCCTGTTCCATTACACAAGTAGATCTTGACAAGCTTCATGATGGGGAAAAGATCGTTCGGCAATTGCCACTGAGACCGATATGTGAGATTCTCGTGTACTTAATGGCCTGTTACTCTTACTCACAGTAACACTTAGGTTAGATGACGGTTATATCTAATTCCGGTGTGCTACGGAAACGAGGTATCTCGCGTAAAGTAAATAAAATACGCTTATCATGCGTTGTTATATTGATAAGGAAATGTTGATGGGAATCAAATAAGGTTTTATTTATATTAATAATACTAAGAAAATATAATAACAATAGAAAGACAAGAGATAATATCAATAGAGAATAATGATAACAATAGTGGGAAGATGAAAGCACAATATCACTGGGAGAGGTAAACACCAACCACTGGGAAAATCAGAGAACTCGAGGATAAATACTGGAATGTCCAGAGAAAATATATGTTATCGATTGAGACGATAAAGAAGGAATACCATAATAGGAAACAATTGAACAGTTATCCGTAATAGAGTGCCCTCTATTGACGCTAACAGGACATGATCCTATACAATTCAAGTAAAATACAAAATATTTGGATAAAACAGTTTGAAAAGTTGTACTATCTTCAGTACTTGCTGCATGATCCGATCTTGCTTCCCACATCTCTCATCTGCCAGAGAATGGTGTCCTACCATTCGGTTTGTTTCTTTTTCTATCTGCGTTAGCACACCATACAATGAAAAAAATGATGATTCTTTCTTCATCGACAGGTATAGGATAAATGTTTGCGAAGGCAATTTTACATGACTAAAGCCATGTGAGAGTTGAGGATAAAACAAAAAAATATCAGTAAACCAAACCGTCATATATAAACAGTAATTTGCGTTGTTACTAATGTCACATATCGTTTTTTTTAAGGGAATAATCATTGAAATTTTCTCGATCAGTTTTTAAACTCTTTGGAGATGAACACATGCGAAACGAAGACAACCTCGAACACCATCAAACCATTCCATGTAAATATTCCACAATCGATTCTTGACGATTTTATAAAGTTCACGATATTTCATCAAAAACAGGTTTGGCTCATCATTTATATTGGTAGGAATAGAAATTAATAAAAAGAGAAAAAGCCGGTCAGATAAAGTTGGTATAAGATTAAAGAAGTATATGACAAAAGAAAAGATAAGAGATAGAGAAAAAAAGTCAATATATAAACAAGTGGATTATTTATATATATAAAGTTAAACTTAGAAATGAGATGTATAGACAGTTAGAAAAAATCCTTTTCATATGAAGGAAGAGAAGACGTGAGTGTGGTTTCAAGAAGAACAACACCCACCCATAATTTATCCTTTTATACACCCTTCTTCCTGTTCGTTAATCTTGGCAAAAGTTTGTAACCTTTGCATATCGGTATACTCCTGTACTGTTTTCTGTATTCATAAACTCTTTTTTTAGTATATGAACAGAATAAATCCTTAAGCAAAAGGTTTATCATTCTACGATTGTGTTCAAAGCGTTCTATGATAAGTCCTTCATCTAAAGTTTTATTTCGTTCATATATCGAAAAAGAGTTATTGAATACAGAAAACAGTACAAGGATGTATGGTTTTACAATGGATGACAAATCATTGCCAAGACCTATGAACAGCGAAGATTTATGAAACGACAGATGATACTATCAAACTTAAAAGAAGTTCATGCCAATGGTAATAAACAGATCTGAGGCTTTTTTTTATTCTACAGTTATTTTTTATAGTGTACTGCTTATGTAAAGAAAGAAGAAGAAATATGGAATTTCATTCTTACACAGCCTATGTCATTTAGTACAGGAGTTTTCTATTTGAACACATAATATTATAGATTTACTTGTGTATCTTCCAGCGTTAATACCGACTACCACAACAATTATTCCTGCTGATTGATCTTATACCATTCTATTAACTTGAAAACAATGATGGATACAAATGTGTTCTTGTTCTTCTAATCTAATTGAATTATAAAAAAAAGAAGATACAACGATACTGCTTGCAAATTCCCGTATTGAAAAAATGAACAGTTTTTACATAAGAAGATCCATATTTCGTAGAGTAT
>CAJNOL010005445.1:0-11611 GCA_905250125.1 Rotaria sordida | reverse complement strand
CCCACACCCACACCCACACCCACACCCACACCCACACCCACACCCAAACCCAAACCCACTCCCACATCGACACTCTACTTGTTTTGAAAAAATCCAATTCATACTTCATTGTTTGTCTTCTCGCTTCTGTGTGGCTGCATGATGAAGCAAACAATCAGATTGCAGTGGCCAATAGAAAAAGTAATCAGGTGTTCTACTTCTATTTTTTTAAGTAACTCAGCTTTTGACGATTGGACAAATAGAGAAAAAAAAAGATTGTTATTATGCACTAGAAAGCTCTCCTTCATTCACAATTTTTTCATTCATTGACAACACTGTTTTGTGTGAAGCGAACTCAAGCAGGTAAATATTATAAAAGTACTGGATTGGAAATAATATTATTCCAGGTGACTACCACTATAATTTCAACTAGAGTAATTAATGAATTTTATGCCAAACGAAAACACGTCAAAAATAATGTTTATTGATATTAAAAAGTAAGTGTCGTCAAAATTTTTTAATGTCGAACATCATTTATTTTTGTAAATTGTATACTTTTTTGGCACAGAAGGTTAAAGTGCTAGTAGTTCAAAAATGAAACAAAACTTTTCTTTCTGATATTTTTACATGATTCAATAGAGCTCATCGAACTCTATAATTCTGAATATTTTTAAAACATTAAGCTTTATTCGTGAGATAAAAAAGTTAAAAAACTACTGAGGAAATCTTTAAAAATGTTAGAACACTTATTTGTTTTATACTAAAGAAAAAACATTCGACTTTTCAATCAAACATAGATTGTTTTTAGGGGTGCCACTTTTGCGTTCCGTTCCTAGGAACCGGAACGCGGAACGCCAAACACGTAAATGTAAAAAGATGAGAAAACATATTTATTGTCCTCACCATACTAAAACATAACTAGAAAAGACAATTTTGAGAGATGTTTCCGTTCCTAGGAACGGGAACGCGACAAGTCTTCTTTCACCTTAATAAAACTCTTCCAATTCCATCGAGTTAAAGATAGCTTCTTACAAATTAAACGTTTTTACAAACTTCACCAAAAGTAACCGAGATCGAGGACACTGAATCTGTAATCGATTTCTCAAGGTTTTGAGTTCCATTTTTTCATTATGGAAAGGGTTTTTTCCGAAAACAAAACTTTTTGCAAAGTGTGGTCAAAAAACTGAGGCCGGAGAATTAGTACCTGGAATCGTTTTTTCGGAATTTCGAGTTCGTTTTTCAAGAAAAAAAGATTTTTATGAAAAAAAAGATGCTTTTCAAAAAAATATTGTAATAAAAAACTTATTCCTCTGGAAAAAACTTATCCTCTTTACAATAAAATAATTGTGTGCAAGGATTTCTTTCCTGCTGAAAGCTTAGGTTATTTCGGTAAGAAAATCATTCTTTCATAAAAGTAATAACTTTTTATAAAAGAGATAAATTTTTAGCAAAAAGATGTTTCTGCTACAATACAATATTAACTAGCAGTATCTCCGCTCGGATCTCAGCCATTATGCGAGCTGTGACGCTGAAAATCGCAGTTTCTATGATGCTCGATAGATGTAGATACAGGGCAAAATCGTCATCCCGAAAAGAATGAGTCACAAGGGAGTTATCAGCCAAACTGTGTATGACCATTGTAGAATCTATAACTTGACAACAACGAAATCTTTGGAACTTAGTCTTTCGTTATTTAAAAGCTCTATATATTGGCTATTTTGGATAAAAACTTCGTCAATGTTCATCGAGTCCTTATGACACCAGACTCATTTTACTACAGACACGTATGACATGAGAATCTATCAGTAAGCAAGGCGTCCCCCACAATTCAGTCTGGATTGGCATACAGGACCCAAATGTATATTATAGGGTTCTCCGCTGATATGCAGCATTCCCTAAAATTTTCAGCCTTACATCACTTACTGCAGAGAAATGGCACTTAGCTGAATGTGGAGATGTTGTCATGGATCCAGATACTCAAATACTCAAACGAATGGCTTCATCTTTGGAGCATAATAGCAGCATGTCTAGAGGCACAATTCTATCATACAATAACTGCAAACTCGCAAGGTAATACACAAAGCGAGAGATGAACTTTATTAGTCATTTTTTTCACTGTATGAATCGTTTTCTGTTATTGCTCTATGCTCTTGAGAAAATAGGGTGCAGAGAGAGTTTTTGCTTATTCATGAGCCTTGCAAATTATTAACTCATAAAAATTGTATCTGTCAATCGTTTTCTAAGTGTTTTCGTGCTGAAGATGAGGCAGCGCAAGTGCCATAGCGATGGATAGAGCAATAGTACATGCATGATTGTGAAAAGGATTAAATTTTCACGCATAGTCATAATGATGTCTGTTGGCGAGAAAAGACTGACTAAGAAAGTTCATCGCTAGTTTTCTGTGTTATCTTTAAAATTTTGTGATTATGTTTCGTTAGAACTGTGCCCTTAGACATGCTGTTCATATGCTTCAAAGAGGAAGCCATATGCTTGAGTATTTGAGTATCTAAACCTGTGGCAGCATCTATACATACAACATAGTGCCATTTCCCTCTAGTAAGTGACATAAGGGTGGAATTTTTAGAGGATGCTACATAACTGTGAAGCATCCTAAGCTCTATGTTTGAGATCTATACAGTCGTGGACCAAAGTCCCGCTACTAGACAAAAACTGTTAAAACAAGAATGTTTTATCTTGAAATTTCTGTCATAAGAAGAACTTGATGAGTCCTGATCGCAGATAAAAGCTTGAGCTTGAAACTTTTACCTAGACTGAAATCTAAGGCTAACATCAACGATATTTTCCTATAGTATTATCTCGAGTTAGGAAGAAAATATAACAGTGTTCGACTCACAGTCGGAAAGCCTGGCTCCTCCTGTCTCTACAGTGAAGTTTTTATGGCAAATGGATGTACCATTATTAAGTTCTAAATTAATCTCTGTCTAGCCATGGAACTAACAGATCACAACCACATGACTTTATGACCCGGATTTCGCGTTAGTCTCAATCTTTTGGCTTGAAAATTGTACCACAAACTGCTTATCTATGGTGTTGTCTGCCCTGAAATCTTGAGAGCTATAGCTACTATAAACATGGATATCCACATTATTCTCTATCTCAAGACCGAGAACCTCGGGGAATCGAAATAGCACAGCTAGGGATGTACCGATTCCGGTTTTAACCGATATCGGTTCCGGTTTTAGAACCGAAACCGATGGAACCGATTAGAACCGGAACTAGAACCGATAAGAACCGAATGGAATCGGAACCGGAACCGATAAGAATTGAAACTGGAACCGATAGGAACCGATGAGAACCGAAACCGGAACCGATCAGAATCGGTTGGAACCGATAAGAACCAACTGGAACCCATGCCGAGACCGATAAGCACCGATTGAAACTTATGCTGGAACCAATCGGAATCCATTAGAACCTAAGTCAGAAGTGATTAGAATCGGTTGGAATCGATTAGGGATGCAACGGTGACGATAACCGTAGGCACGGTTACCAGTTCAACTACGGTAACCGCAGGTAGTTATCGGTTCAAACCCGTTGTCAACAAAAACAGCAATTTTTAAGAGAATAACGATATTTTATAAAGGTTGACGAAAGTAAATCGGGGTCGAGGAACCCGAATCTGAAGTCAGTTTTTGAAAATTCCGAATTGAATTTTTTCGACAAAAGAAAGAGTTTTTTAGAAAAACAATGGTGTTTTATAAAGGTTGACGAAAGTAAATCGAGGTCGAAGAATCCGAATCTGAAGTCGGCTTTCGAAAATTTTGAGCTTTAGTTCTTCACATATCATGTTTTCCAGGGATAAAGTTTTCTAGAAAAAAGACGACTTTCAAGAAGCGGTTTAGTCTTGGGAAGAGAAAATAGAAAAGTTCAAGAATCTGATTTCAGATTTGGATTCTTCGACCTTCACCTACTTTTCGTCAACCTTTATAAAGTATCATTATTTTCCTAAAAAACCCTTACTTTTGTCGAAAAAATTCAATATGAAATTTTCAAAAACTGACTTCAGATTCGGGTTCCTCGACCCCGATTTACTTTCGTCAACCTTTATAAAATATCGTTATTCTCTTAAAAATTGCTGTTTTTGTTGACAACGGGTTTGAACCGATAACTACCTGCGGTTACCGTAGTTGAACTGGTAACCGTACCTACGGTTATCGTCACCGTTGCATCCCTAATCGATTCCAACCGATTCTAATCACTTCTGACTTAGGTTCTAACGGATTCCGATTGGTTTCAGCATGAGTTTCAATCGGTGCTTATCAATCTCGGCATGGGTTTCGGTTGGTTCTTATCGGTTTTTATTGGTTCCAACCGATTCTGATCGGTTCCGGTTTCGGTTCTCATCGATTCCTATCGGTTCTTATCGGTTCTTACCGGTTCCGGTTCCGGTTCTCATCGGTTCCTATCGGTTCCGGTTTCAGTTCGTACCGGTTCTTACCGGTTCCGGATCCGCTTCCATTCGGTTCTTATCGGTTCTAATTCCGGTTCTAATCGATTCCATCGGTTTCGGTTCTAAAACCGGAATCGGTACATCCCTAGCTGTGCTATTTCGATTTCCCGAGGTTCTCGGTCTTGAGATAGAGAACAATGTGGATATCCATGTTTATAGTAGCTATAGCTCTCAAAATTTCAGGGCAGACAACACCATAGATAAGCAGTTTGTGGTACAATTTTCAAGCCAAAAGATTGAGACTAACGCGAAATCCGGGTCATAAAGTCATGTGGTTGTGATCTGTTAGTTCCATGGCTAGACAGAGATTAATTTAGAACTTAATAATGGTACATCCATTTGCCATAAAAACTTCACTGTAGAGACAGGAGGAGCCAGGCTTTCCGACTGTGAGTCGAACACTGTTATATTTTCTTCCTAACTCGAGATAATACTATAGGAAAATATCGTTGATGTTAGCCTTAGATTTCAGTCTAGGTAAAAGTTTCAAGCTCAAGCTTTTAACTGCGATCAGGACTCATCAAGTTCTTCTTATGACAGAAATTTCAAGATAAAACATTCTTGTTTTAACAGTTTTTGTCTAGTAGCGGGACTTTGGTCCACGACTGTGTGCCAATTCTAGACTGAATTGTGACAAGCACATTGTTTACTGACGGTTTTCCTGTCACGCATGTGTTTAGTAAAATGAGTCCAGGCTCACAAAAGCTCAACGAATTTTAATGCAACTCTCATCAGAGATAGCCAATATGCAGGCGATTAAAATAACTAAAGCCTAAGCTCAAAACATTTCGTTGTTACCAAGTTGTAGATTGTACAATGGGCATAGATAGTTTCGCTAATCACTCTCTAGTGTCTCATTCTTTCGGAACACAGGTTTCGTCGTTGATCTACGTTTATCAAGAACCTTATAAGCTGCAATTTTCAGCGCAACAGCCCGTACAGTAGCTGAGATCTGAGGTGGATACTTTTGACGGATAGTGTATGTGTTTTTAGAAAAAAGTAACTTTTTTCTTGAAAAAATGCACTCGAAATCTCGAAAAAACGATTCCAGATTCTGATTTTCCGACCTCAATTTTTTGGCCACACTTTGTAAAAATTTTTGTTTTCGGGAAAAATCCTTTCCATGATAAAAAAATAAAACTCAAAACCTTGAAAAACCGATTACAGATTCAGTTTCCTCGATCTCGGTTACTTTTGGTGAAACTTTATAAGAACGTTTAATTTGTAAGAAGCTATCTTTAACTCGATGGAATTGGAAAAGTTTTATTAAGGTGAAAGAAACACTTGTCGCGTTCCCGTTCCCCGTTCCTAGAATGGAGAACGCTGTTGCGTTTCCCGTTCTTAGGAACGCGGAACGTCAAACACTTAAACGTAAAAAGATGAGAAAACATATTTACCACCCTCACCATACTGAAACATAATTAGAAAAGACAATTTTGAGAGGCGTTCCCGTTCCTAGGAACGGAACGCTAGGGAACGGGGAACGCTGACACCCCTAATTGTTTTATCACATATACGACCATAGACGCTTCGAAATATACTGATCAAATGTAGCTTAAAAAATTACGTGTAATCAATACATTTCAAAGCGTCTATCGTTGTATATGTGGTAGAAACACTATTTCTAATTGAAAAGTCGAATGTTTTTCCTTTCAGTATAAAAAAATAATTTTTTCTAACATTTTAAATGATTTCCATAGTAATTGTTTGCGTTTTTTATCTCAGAAATAAAGCTTATGTTTTAAATATATTCAGTGCTATAGAATTCGACGAAGTCTATCGAATCATGTAAACATATGCAAGAGAAAAGTTTTATTTCATTTTTGAATTACTAACTCGTTGGCTTCTTATGTCGAGAAAGTATAAAATTTATAAAAATGAATGAAGTTCGGCATTAAAAAATTTTGATGGCACTTACTTTTTAGTATCAATAAACCTCACTTTTGACACGGTTCGTTTGGCATAAAATTCATTAATTACTCTATTTCAAATATTGGATGTAGGTGGGTGGGTATGGTTATGAATAAAAGTCTGCTTCTTCGCTTACATCCACACCCACAACCTACGCCCAACCGACACCCACATCCACACCTACATTCACACCCTCACCAAGGTTAGCAAAGATATGTTTCTCATATGAAACATATAACTCACTATTGAGCTGCTGTAGAATGTTACTATAAATATCCATTCGAAATACAAACACAGTTGTGTGTACCGATGTGAACCCTTTCGCACTAGAAAATGATACAAACATAATCAATAATGCTGTACCCATATTTGCATCCACAATCAAGTCCACAAGTTCAAAGATCTCTGTATCTTCACCTACACCTACACCCACACACTTACACTCACATCCACACCCTCACCCACACACTTACACTCACATCCACACCCTCACCCACACACTTACACTCACATCCACACCCTCACCAACACTCACACCCACACTCAAACCCACACCCACACCCACACCCACACCCAAGTAAGTACCAAGTAATACTTCTTTCTCCTTGCTACGTTCGACTTCTATTGTAAACAAACGACATAAAGGTTGTGATAAATTTTTTCGGGAATGGCATCATCCTTTACAATACTCGCTGCAGAATCATCTATGCCGGAGAAGAAACGAAGATATCAAGTGTACCGACTCGCTAATACCACCCAACCAAATGTGGCGGGTTGGCTTACAGTCACATTAGATGAAATAGATAATCCAGAGTTTCAACATATTCTTAAACAATTACAAAAAGATATTGATGTACCTGGCTACGATTGTCACTTGTACATTGATGAGCTGTCTACGGACAACCTTGATATTCAACTGGTCGACTACTATTTGCCTAGTTACACACTTTACTTAACCCTTGAAGAAATCCATCGTGGTGCAGCCATGAGCTTTGCAAAGAAGCTGGGCATCGATGACGTCCCTAAGAGGCGACCATCATTCAAGCTTTATCTTCGATGCTCGACTACCGAATGTGATCATTTCGGTGAGAAATCGTGCGTCGAAGTTAAGATGAATACTTCAATTGATTTTGTATCAGATAAACGCTTATTCTGCTCTTCTTGTAACAAGCATTTCGAAATATTGGAGTGTCGTTTCGAAGTGTGTCGATGGCGTTACCGTGGTATAAGACATGGGGAGACGTCTAACACTGAAGAAAGTGAATACAAGGATGAGAAAGTTGGCATTGTCTTCCAACAGAATGCCATGTCGAATGATACCCAATTCCATTTAGATGAATGGTCTCAACTGCATGTTACTGCGACGAAAAGAATCCGACAACTACTCGAACCATCAAAATTTTGTCCTATATGTCAATGTGATATTAATCGCTACGAACAAGTTGCGACAAAGTGCATTCATCCGAATAACACTGAACACTTTCCACACTATTTTCATCTACTATGCCTTCACAGTTGGATTCAAATGGGGCAAAATACATGTCCTGTATGTCGTGCTACCATGTCAGCACGTTTTATTATGCGCGTCCAAGAGAATGTTACAGATAATTAATCGTTGCATGCATGGTATTTACAACGTTCATGGCAACACATTTATTGCTTTAAAAATAAATTAGGGGAAGACATACCATCCATATCCTTCTTCATATTTGCCAGTAAATTGATAATTGTCCGGTGCTCTGTAAAAAACAAAATTGTGTCATATGGAATCATTTATGATTCTAGCGAAAATGCTGAACCTTTTAAGACTTCATTGATTTATTTACAATTATCCAAGGTTCTAGCTAATTTAAAGAGCCATATTAGATCATAAATGGCTCCAGATATTTAAACGAATTCTATCTTGCACCTTTTTCTTAATGCTGAACTTCTTTTCCAAAGATGTTGGTGGGTGTGGCTGTCCGTGTGGGTGTGAATGTGGGGCGGGTGTGGGTGTGGGTGGATGTGAATGTGGGTGGGCGTGGGTGGATGTGAATGTGGGTGGGCGTGGGTGTGGGGCGAATGTGGGTGGGTGTGGGGCGAATGTGGGTGGGTGTGGGGCGAATGTGGGTGGGTGTGGGGCGAATGTGGGTGGGTGTGGATATGGGCGTGGGTGTGGGCGTGAGCGTGGGTGTGGATATGGGCGTGGGCGTGGGCGTGGGCGTGGGCGTGGGCGTGGGCGTGGGCGTGGGCGTGGGCGTGGGCGTGGGCGTGGGCGTGGGCGTGGGCGTGGGCGTGGGCGTGGGCGTGGGTGCGACTGTGCATGTGGGTGAGTATGGCTGTGGATGTGGGGAGGGTGTGGGTATGGGTGTGGGTGGATGTGGCTGGGTGTGGGGCGGGTGTGGGTGTCAGTAAACAAAAGAACCACCACACACACCACCCACACCCACACCCACCACACGCCTACAGACCACCCTCACTCACATACCACTCACACCCACACCCTCAGAAGTTGAAAAATGTTTCAGACATTTTCTCCCAAATTGAAGCAATTTTGAGACCTTTTTTTCCAAAATTGAAGAAAATCTGGGACATTTTCTTCCAGTTTGGAGTAATTTTGAGACATTTTCTTCAAAATTAGAGCAACTTGGGGACATTTTCTCATTGATTGGAGAAATTTTATAAGACATTTTCTAGTAGGGATGTAACGGTGACGATCATTCACCGGTTAACCGTAGGTACGGTTACCGGTCCCACTACGGTAATCGTACCTATGGTTACTGGTCCCACTACGGTAATCGTACCTGCGGTTACCAGTCCCACTACGGTAACCGTAGATACGGTTATCGATTCCACTACAGTAACCGTAGGTATGGTTACCAGCCGAAGTACGATAACCGTAGGTAGTTATCGGTTCAAACTCGTTGTTAATCGATAACCGTAGATAGTTATCGGTTCAAACCCGTTGTCAACGAAAACAGCATTTTTAAAGAAAATAACGATATTTTATAAAGGTTGACGAGAGTAAATCGGGGTCGAGGAATCCGAATCTAAAGTCGGCTTTTGAAAATTTTGAGTTTTAGTTCTTCACATATGATGTTTTTCAGGGATAAAGTTTTCTAGAAAAAATACGACTTTCAAGGAGCGGTTTAGTCTTGGGAAGAGAAAATTGAAAAGTTCAAGAATCTGATTTCAGATTCAGATTCTTCGATCTTGACTTACTTTTCGTCAACCTTTATAAAATATCATTATTTTTCTAAAAAACTCTTTCTTTTGTCAAAAAAATTCAATTCAAAATTTTCAAAAACTGACTTTAGATTCGAATTCCTCGATCCCGATTTACTTTCGTCAACCTTTATAAAATATCGTTATTTTCTTAAAAAATGCTGTTTTACTTGACAACGGGTTTGAACCGATAACTACCTACGGTTATCGTACTTCGACCGGTAACCGTACCTACAGTTACCGTAGTAGGACCGATAATTGTACCTACGGTTATCGTACTTCAACCGGTAACCGTACCTACAGTTACCGTAGTGGGACCGATAATCGTACCTACGATTATCGTAGTTGGGCCGGTAACCGTACCCACGGTTATCGTCACCGTTGCATCCCTATTTTCTACCAAAACGGAGTAGTTTTGAGACAATTTTGCTCAAAATCGGAGAAAGCTGCAGTCGAACTTTTCAAAGCAGGTGATATTCCAGCCCCCCCCCCCCGCTCGCGCCGCTCCTGGAGAGATCTGGCATTTTGTTCAACTCATCTGATTGTTTATTTTCAGCTGATACATTTGGTCACCTGTTTTATCATAATTACAATGTAAGTCACAAAAAAACTGTGTGTTCACGGAAGAAGAATTATTCGGCCACCGAATGAAGAGAATGCGAAAAACAGACGCCATGGCATTACAGCCTCATGATCCACATAAATTTCATCTTGCTCTTGGGTTCTTTCATTGAGAATTCTTAGTCGCCGGTGATCACAGTCGATTGTTAACTCGTAAGTGTCATGCATTGGAGGCCACGTCAATACCTCATCTGATATGTCGCACCGTGTCCACTGCCTTTCAATCAACCTTCCATTGATTACAACATGTCCCATCCCACTCCAACAATGCGCTGTCGGTGTCTCATAAGGCTCAGCTTCCGTCGGCGTGATCCCTTGTGACACGATACCAATAAATACAATTCCCTGTTCCTCTCTGTAGCGTATTCGATGGAGGTCTTTCAAGTAAACTTCAGCTCCGAAGGCATAAGCATTACCGGTCGCCTGGCATCGATACCCAGAATTATCGAGCCCGATATACCCAGATGTTTCAGAAAATCGCTCGTATTCTTAATTTAAAAGTAAAGGAGTAATACATTTAAAAAAGAACATATCGACTTCATTATCGATGGGAAGTTAGCACGACGTGGAGCTACCACGACGGATTTAGGCAATCTCTGAACGGTCAACAATCAAACCCAGAAACATAGGACCTGTATGTGGGTGGTTGAAAGGACCTGCTGAACACCTTCACACAGCCCATGAAAAAAAAATTTGCAAAAAGCAGCGTTTGAACGCCAACTTTTTTGAAGAATATGCTGTTTTTGCGTTTAAACGCATTAATGTGTATTTAGGACGCGTTTGAACGCATTAATGTGTATTTAGGACGCGTTTGAACGCATTAATGTGTATTTAGGACGCCTTTGAACGCATTAATGTGTGTTTAGGACGCGTTTGAACGCATTGTTTTTATTTACAACGCGTTTTTTGAAATAAAAATGCCACCTGATATCATCATTTGAACGCGTTTGCTTTTATGCGTTCGAACGCATTTATTTTTCATGCATCTCAACGCATTCTTTTACCAAAAAAATGAAATTTTTTACAAACGTACAAGAACGTGTTTATTTTTGAGTGTGCTTTTTCGAAAAATGAGGTTATTACAAGCGTGTTGGAACACTGTTTTCTTTAATGCATTTTTTCTGAAGAAAACGTGTTATTTCGCCAATAAGTTAAATGATATTTAGATTAATATTTACAGTAAAAATACCGTTTCATGAAATAAGAGTTTGGTACAAGTTAGACAAAAATTTCACAATGTTACACTCAAAGATATATGGTTTAAATAGGCCCACTCGGCAGTTAAATATTATGACCATAGTGCAGTAGAATCTATTTGAATACCACCAAAGAAAGGAATAGTTTTGTACAAAAAGAACAAGTGCAGACTGATTAGAACAAAGATAACTAGACTGGCTTAACTTTAGGTAAAGTGAAAAACAAAGGAGA
>CAJNOL010005444.1:0-11616 GCA_905250125.1 Rotaria sordida | reverse complement strand
TTTCACGATGAATCGAATAGTACGTCTTTCGAAAGAAAACAGTCTCTGGATTATTTTGATATTATTAAGGATTTATTCTTCCTTACGAATTATATACATGAATGTGTTTGTTTTCCTTCTCTTTCTGTTATCTGTGTATTTTTTTCGTTCTTTCATCTTCTTTCATCTCAATACTATACATGACTTTCTGTTCTCTCAAGGTCAAAAAACATTCATATTGATCTTAATCTTTTCTGTTCTTATTACGTAATAACATTTCTATTGCGTATTTTATAATACATGATACTATTACCGTTATATATATACATATACATACACACATATCCTCTTCTACATCCTTCTCCATGACAACAGTCGACCTCATGTGGCACAGTTGACTCAGCAAAAAATCGAACAGTTAGGATGGGAAGTTCTTCCGCACCCACCGTGATCACCAGACCTTGCACCATCCGATTATCATCTGTTCCTATCTCTTCGTAACTACCTGTGCAATAAACACTACGAAGACTTCGATGAGCTGAAATCCGATTTAATTGCCTTTTTCGAATCAAAACCGGGTAGTTTCTACAGACGTGGAATTCAACTATTGCCAGAAAGATGGGCGAAGGTTGTCGAAAATAATGGCGATTATATTGTTGATTGATGTTGCATATCTTTGTTGAAAAATAAAGTTATTGTTAAACCAGAAAAAAATACGCTCAGAACTTATGCGCCAATGGGATATTATTCAATGTTGTTTTCATCTTTTCGCATACCATTTCTGTTAATTCGAAAAAAAGCACACGGCATGTGTAAAAACAAAGATGATGTCGCGAGTCGTTGATGTAAGGAAACAGTTACTTATTACAACTTACCAAGAGACTAATAATAATGAAATGACTTGGAATTGTTTGGTTTCGAATTTCGAAATCATTTACAATTACATGATAATGAAATGCTTGTATGGATATCACATATGAATAATGATTATGTTATTCATATGTATTGTTGTGATCCACGACAAATAACAGATAAAACATGCAAATGTGATTTTGTTAAATGTGAAAAAATATCAGTTGAAATTTCTTGTTGAAACAACTGAAGATCTTAATAAATCGGTGAACAATAAAGGAAACGGTCTTTTGATCTCTTGTGATAAACCTGAGAATATTCTCAATCACTTAATTCAACAATTTCAAGACAATTTCTAAATATCAATTACTTTTCATCAAGAAGTCACACGAGAAGAAATTGATGTAGAAAAGACAATTTGTCAATTGGCTGCTGATAATAATGTAAATGTCAAAGAATTCTGAACATCGACATTGTATCATCCTGATGATTTATCTTATAATAATTCAAAAGCTTTTCCAGATATTTATACTCATTTACGAGTAGCACTAGAAAAACAAGGTATTCAATTACGACGTCTGATTAATATTCCAAATACTTTCAAAGCATTACCAGATCTTAGTGTTTCCAGATTTATACCAAGTCTATCAGATTTTGGATATTTCCAATGTGACAATGCATTCTAGTAGTGTATTTATATTTAATAGTGATGAATTATCTGATCTTGCTCATCTAGATAATTATATTTGGAATAAAAATTTAGTTAAATCATACAAACAAATACGAAATAGTTTAACTAGTCTAGAAAATACAACTAAATTCTCTGCATGGTTATCAAATGGATCTTTATCTCTATGAAAAATCATTTTTGAATTAAAAAAATATGAAAATGAACAAGGTATACTTGATGCTAGTTATTGGATTGTATTTGAATTATTTTGGCGGAATTTTTTATAATTTATTGCTATGAAATATGGTACACGTCTTTTCTATGGACATGGTTTCAAGTTAGAATCATACGTATGGATACATGATTTAAAACAATTCAAAGCATAGAGAACTGGTAATATCGGTGTTCCATTTGTCAATGCTAATATGCGTGATATTATGACTACTGGATGGATGTCAAATCGAAGCAGACAGAATGTTGCAGATTATCTTAGAAAAGATCTTGGTATTGATTGGCGATATAGAACTGTATGATTTGAATCGATTCTAATTGATCATGATGTTTGTTCTAATTATGAAAATTCGATATATGTAGCTGATGTTGGTACTGATCCAAGAGAAAATCGATATTTTAATATGGTTAAACAAACATTTGATTATGATCCAAATGGCATTTTTGTACGTACGTGGTGTCATGAATTAGCTCGACTATCGAATGAATATATTTAAACCCCCTTGCTTAGCTTCAGCTCATATTCTCAAAGAAGCAGGTATTGAGCTGAGGATTAATTGTCCTCGACTAATCATCGCTGTACCACAATGAAATCAACAATTTCAAAATAGTCGACCATCGATACAGAATCGGCATCATATGCAACAATGTAGCATAAATTTTTATTTTAAAAAGCACGAAAAACGTCGTTCATATTTAAAGATTATTTCTTAACTTTGATCTATTCGATCTTTAGTTTTTGTTTCGTTTTTAACTTATTGATGTTTTGCATATTCGAAAGAAAATTAATGATAAAAGAAAAGTTCACATCTGGTCTAAATACATGTTGCGATGACGAAATAGTGTGGATAGTAGAGAACTCTACATCTCTCCAGAGCAACACTTATCAAAAAAAAATTAGCAGAAACTGTTGTTAATATCCATTTCAAAATAAACGAAGGGTGGATATTTTTTAAATAATTGTGGATAGGAACATGACAGAGATCTTCGGTTTTCACTGTTAGAAAGAGTGATGAAACTACGTATCAGATTTTCTGGCACGTTTTACTCGGCTTTTCGAACAAGTTTTCAAAAAATCGAACATTTCAACATGTTGAAATTTCGTGTTTTTGATTTTTAAGGATTCCACTAAATACATGAACTAAAGATGTATCAACTATGCAATCGTGACGCTATTAGCTTTAACTAATCATGAGTTAAAGACATCTTACTATGTCTTCTCAGCCGATTTTTCCAAAAAAAGAATTGACTTTTTTAATATTTTTTTCATAAAAAGTCGACTTGATCCATCTCGAAAAAGCTTCATTTTTTCCAAAAAAAATGACAATGGACATTGAAAAAAACTTGACAGAAGAATCTGACATATGCGATTCGACGTTGTTCTATTGCTTCTTCAAACGGTGATAACCATAGGTCTCTATCTTGTTCCTATCAAAATTTATTCAAAAAATACTCGCCCTTCGTTTATTTTGAAATGGATATTAGTTTAGAGTTCATTTTGCGAGACAACTGAGTCAATAAAGTGCTTAATGCTTTCAAGAAGTTTTGCACGATAATTGATATTGAATAAATCTGAGAATAACCTCATAAATTGGCTTTTACATCATCTTCTAATTAACAAACAACTATTATTGATTGGACAACTCAAAAGTTCGTGAACTTTCACACAAAATAATATGCAATTTCAAATAGAGACAATATTTTATTGTCTACAATTAATGTCATTATTAAAAAATACACTCGTTGAAGTATTTTGGTTACTTATGTGATACTATCAAAAGATTATTTTTCGAAAGATTAAGTTAAGTATTTCGTATGTTTATTTACATTGATCGTGATCGATTGCTTTGTTGTTGAAGAATCGAGTCAAGTCCTTAAGAGTATTTCCTTCGCAGGTTTCTTCTTTTTACGAATATATCTTTTTACGTTTGCTATTAAAAACTTTCGTGAGAAATTGAAATCTTCACTTAAAATTTTTTAAACACAATCTTATGAAAGAAAATTGTGTCGCCTGACATACATATACATGATCTTGAGTGATGGTAATTGAGCTTATACAACCGTCATATACATATATAGATATACATTGTAAACAATTTTATATCATCAAAGTGTCTCGTATAAAGTGTATTTTGATCTACTGATGGTTGTACATGCTCAGAGAGACATTTGATTATTCTAATTTTCGTCTTTAGACAATTATATAAACAGCTAAAATGGCTGGTGGTACAGTCCTTCCAAATTCTTCATCGAATCAGTCGTATTATAAAGATCGTCAACTTATATTTTCACTGTTTCTAGCCACTTCATTGTTCTTCCTCTGGAGTTTTTCATACAGTCTTCTGGATATCTTAAACAAACACTTTCTCAAAATGTTCTTAAAATTATAAAACTTGCAGCGACTACACCACAAATTATCTATTTTGGTGGTGGTTATCTTTGTTTCTCACCGATCGCTGCTGAATTATTCAAACTTAAAGGTTACGAGATTACCATCGCCATAAGTTTAGCTCTCTAGCCTTGGGTGCAAGTCTTTTTCTAGCCAACTACTCATCATTCTAAATCAAATAATCCTAAACAAGTTTTTGATGGTTTTATTGTTTGTACTTTTGTCATTGCTTGTGGTGTTGCTTCATTAGAAACATCCGCCAATTCATACACTACAATTATTGGGAATGTTGCAACTCGTCACGTTTTTTGTGTACTCAAAAAGTGAGTACACTACTAAAATCGGTCAGTGTGTCCGTCCGTCCGTCCGTTTATTCGATAACTTTTGAAAGGAGAGTCAGATCGCGATGAAATTTTCTACACATTTCAGTCTTAACAATATCTCGGTCGAGTTCGAAGATGAGAAGGATTGGCCGAGCCCTTCCTGAGTTATTGCAAAAATACTCATTTTTCCCTATACCTTCCCTATGGAAAGATCGACCCATTCCCGCTTTTGTAAACAACTTTTCCTGTCATAGTCAACTAAAACCCCAACTATTATATACCATTCGATAGAGAATTTCAAGAGCTACAAAATGGTATATAAAACATAAAGAAACAAGAAGGTTGACTCACCTATCGCAAACATAATTAAAGAGAACTAGGTTATGTTTTTGTCCACGATCTAATTGATCCACACTTAGGGCTCTATCTTCCGATCATGGAGATGATAGTTCGAGGTTTTCTGGGGTGGAGAACTTGAATCTGTGCTCCATTTGCCTCGAAATACTATTGGTTGAGCAGTGACCAATAGAAATCAAGTTATAGGAAAACCGACTTTCTTAGGGTAAATCAAGGCGAAGAGTTCAAATTTGAGCCCTATTCGTCTCCAAATCCTATCGATTGAGCAGTAGCCAATAGAAATCAAGCGTATTATAGAAAAGGTTTGCCAGGATAACTTTGATGTCCACACATTCTAGGATGACTCATCTGTCCCATTCACTTTTTGAAGTACACATAACTCTCGGATTTAAATCCGAGGTTTCCGCATTTATTTCCTTCTAACTTTTGTAAAAAATGGACAGTACGAAAGCCCGTAACAGAGGTTTCGTAACGACACAATCAGGGCTTTCGTAACAAAAAATCAGAGGTATCGTAACGAATTTTACAGGGTGATTGTAACCGGTGGTTTGATATGTGCCATTTCAGAATATCACGTCATCAATTACAGGCATTTCGTAATGAATTTTACAGGGTTATCGTAACCCATTATACAGGGCTGTCGTAATATATTTTACTGAAGAATACAACTGACAATACAGGGCTGTTGTAACGAAAAGTAAAGGGCTATCGTAACTGTTATTACAAGGCCATCGCACTGTAGAAGTAGCGCATTGATAGTTTGTAGCTACAGGACTCTCGTAACAAAAAATCAGAACTATCGTGACCAAACAAATCAGGCTTTTTCGCAGAAATAATATTTGTATAAATTTTTTTGTAAAATGACTGTAATAGATTAGATGATACTATTTGTTCTTTTTTGTTTTCATATAGATAAATGTGTATATGGGCAATTTCACGAAAAATGGGACAAACTCATTTTTTCGAAAATTCGAAACTACGCTTCGAAAGTTTGGCGTAGTTACCAACTATTGTCTTCAGTTTATAAAAAAAAGTATGTTATTTTTTCGTTTCCATAGTTGCAAAAACTAGAAAGCCAGTCTTAGTAGAGTTGTTCCTACATTACGTAAATTTGCCTGCTTTTCCTTAAAAAACTCTGTTAAAACCCCTTCCTTTTTAATCTCGTTTTCTAGAAACCTTAATAGAAAATAATATAATTCTTTTATATGATTTACTAGAGAGCATACTTGGAAGAATAGGAGTCCTAAGTTTCACAGTAAATGATTGAACGTTTGCATAAATATGAAAGCATCAAAAATAGTCGATTCGTACTCTGTTACGTCCCTAACGAAAAGTAAACTGAATTTTTTGAAAAATCTGAACATGATCAGAAAAAACTTTGAATACAGATTTTGTAGCCTCAAGTGTCTTCTATAGAGTAAACTATTTCGTTTCTAAACATACTCTTTCAATCTGCAGATTTTTTAAAGTGAAATGCATTCAGCGAAAATCGATGTCTTTTTTTTGGTCACGCCCCTAACGCTATTTTTTGGTGATAACCTTTCTAAACCAAGGGCTATACAGCTGAATTTTTCAGGCTAGCTAGAGTAACTCAATATGTCTATGGCATAAAAAAAATCAGCCCTATAGGAGTTTGTTATCTAGAGATATACACATTTTAATTTTGCCAAGTCACATCCCTAACAAATGAAATTGCCCATATATTTTTGAAGAACATGTTAATTAGTATTCATTTTTTCCTATTTCAATAACTTATTCAATACATGTCTCAATACCTGTGCACTAGTCAATAAGGATTATCTTCTATGTTATTCGTTTTCTACCATTGCTTTGTTAAGTAAAGTAAGTAAAATAAGTTAAATACTTCACTGTGTTCAACGAGTCTTACCTTCTTATAAAGAAAAAAGAGGATTGGTTACGACAATCCTAATCTTTCGTTACGATAACCTTACACAGCTAATTCAAACACGGTATGCTTTTCTGATACGAGAACCCTGTATGGACGGTTATGTCTTCCGTGTAACATTCGTTACGACAGCCCTGATTTGACACTCGCACGTCCTTTGAAATATATCGTGAAAAATCCTATTTTTGCTGTTACGATAACCATGTACAATTTGTTACGAAATCCATGTAATTCCTATATGTAAATGAAGTCTAACTAGTACATACGTTATTACTAAATCCCTCTTGTTTCGTTGCGAAAACCCTGCAACTGTTACGATATCCCTGTTTTCTCGAATATTCCTGTTTTTGTTGTTACAAAACTCCTACTTTTTTTGGAAAAAAAAACTCGTCACATGACGAGTTGCGACCTTCTCCAGTTACTGGTGATCCAAAATCGGCTTCCATGTGTTTACAATTTTGTCAGTCGTGGAATGATGTTGTATCATTTATCGGTCCACTTATTGCGTCTAAATTCTCCTTCTCAGAAGAACATTCTAGTAATCTTAAAAACATCAAATATATTTACATATCCGTTGCCGGCACTGTAGCATTAGTTGCTGTTTTATTCATCTTCTCCAAGCTACCTAAGGTCATCGCAGATTATGAAGATTCTTCTAGTGGCGCGGATGAAGCCAAATCATTGTGGAATCAATAGAGTATGAATTTTACATTCGTAGCACAGTGTTGCTATGTTGGTGCTCAGTTAATAAAAGACATATGTAGGCATTCATCGAACTAAACGGTTCATGTTCGGGAAGCATCGCAAACGTTTCTTGAGGTATGTAAATTATCATGGAAGAACCGACAGGTTTGAGTTCGAATATTTTTAAACATCGATGACTTTTCTAGAACATCTGAAGTCTTTCAGCTTTTGGTTCATGTATTGATTCACAATACGTAGATCTATTGCAGCTAATCCTTAAATCTCTTGTGTCAGCTTCCACCTTCTTTTGTCAATAAACTAGAAAGATCGAATGGTTCGGTGAATGCTTAGATACATGTGTTAATATAGCCGAGTCATTCATTCACTTGAGATATAGTCATCGAAACTGTATTTATGTTATGAAAAATATCCTTATTTAGGTCATAGTTAGCTCTTTCTTTATCAACTATGCAACTGAAAATGCCGATTTTACGGATCCTGAAGCATCAAATCTTTTATCATATGCTCTTATTGTATTCACTGTTGGTCGTTTTGTTAGCACTGCACTGACTCATTTCTTCCAAGCTGATTTAATTCATCGTTTATTCTGTAATTAGTATTGCTTTTACAGCTTACACCTCTGCTGATTATGGTCGTCCTGCTGTTATTGTTCTTATTGCATTATTTTTCTTTGAATCAATTATGTTTCCAACTATATTCGTGATGGATACCGTTAATCTTGATCGTCGTACAGCTGGTTTTCTTATAATGGAAGTCTTCGGCGATGCTGTTTTCTCATCAATTAATTATGGTTTTAGTTGTGCTGAATCAACAAATTTCGCTTTGGAACATTGGATTGAATATGGTAAACATTGAACAAAATGTACATGTCGAGATGATATGGTTAAAATTAGTAAGGATTCATTTGTGTATAAATATCAACCAGAACTTTATGAAGACTGATGTCGAGGAATTAATTTAAGATCACATTCTGAAGATAAACAATTATCGAAAATGAACAAACTTGCTTTGAGTAGTTCATTTGCGAAAAAAACGATTATCAACGACTAATAGTTTAAATAAAAGTAAGTTTTCGAAAGATTTCTTCTCTGAAAAACTCATTGTTTAGAAGGAATAAAATACTTTTTGACTTCGTAGTGGTTCTATTTTCCAAGCATTCTTCCTATTAATAAGAAAATCCCGATTTTCTAAAACATTTCAGCTAAAACTCGAGATCGAACAGGATTGCCTCAAACAAGGGGGAAAGTGCAGGTTGGGAACCGCCGGCACCTACAGCACCTACTTAGCGCCTACAGCACCCATAACACATACTCACGAGGGAACACCACAAATTGATCAATCACTATTTAAATTCTAGTAATTCCAATTTGTAGAGCTTGTTGAGTTATTAACTGATATAATAATCATTCCGACACACAACACGGCTTTAGAGTAAATTTCTGATAACCAAAGTTTCCATTAACCTATTCATACCCTATAGTAGTCCTATAGAGGCCCTATAAAGGCCCTATAGGATCACTATAGGGGAAGCCTATAGCAGCTCATATAGGATTCCTATAGGGGTTCTATAGAGATCCTATAGGGAAGCTTACGGGATCCTATAGAAGCCCTATAGGAACCGCTAAAGGACCCAATAAGCTCCTAGAGAATCCATACAGGACCGTATAAGCCCCAATAGGGATCCCAGAGAGGCTCTCTAGGACATCTATAGGATCCTGTAGGCTTTCGTATAGGACCCCTGTAGAACCCCTATAGGAATCCTATATGAGCTGCTATAGGCTTCCCCTATAGTGATCCTATAGGGCCTTTATAGGGCCTCTATAGGACTACTATAGGGTATAAATAGGTTAATGGAAACTTTGGTTATCAGAAATTTACTCTAAAGCCGTGTTGTGTGTCCGAATGATTATTATACCAGTTAATAACTCAACAAGCCCTACAAATTGGAATTACTAGAATTTAAATAGCGATTGATCAGTGCGTGGTGTGCCCTCGTGAGTAGGTGTTGTAGGTGGGGAACCGGAAAGTTGAGCACAAGGCGAGATGAGCACGGAAAGTTAAGCGCGGAAAGTTGAGCATAGAGAAAGATAAGCACCCGAAAGATATGCACAAGAAGAGTTCAGCACCGGAAAGTTGAGCACGAAAAGGGAAATTACTTTATACATGGTGATAATGGGCAGCCCGAGGAGAAAACAGCTGATTTTAATATTTCAAGACTTCAGTGGACTTCACGAGACTCCAAAAGGTTTCAAGAGATTTCAACATCAGAAGCTTCATATTTTTGAAAGATTTCAAAAGACTTCGAAAGGCTTTAGGAGACTTTTAAAGATTTCAAAGGATTTTTCGGAACTTCAAGAGACTGCATGAGACTTCCAAAAACTTCAAGAGATTTCATGAGACTACAAGGGATTTCATAACGAAGAAAAAATCATAAACTTCAAGATTTCAAGACTTCAAAGGCTTTAGGAGACTTTAAAAAATTTCTATAGATTTCTAAAGATTTTAAGAGATTTTATAAGACTTCAACAGACTTTCAAGATTTCACAACTGAAATTCCTACTGTTCCCCTTTAGGGCAGACGAATGCTGAGTGTAGATGTAGAGTGGGTGACTGCTGGTGAAGGTGAGTTGGCGTAGATGCAAGTGAGTGTGGGTGTGAATGGGATAGGTAACTATGAGCTCGCAAGGTGTATATAACAACTTGATCCCTATTCACATCCACATATACATCCGCCCATCGACGCACATTCATAACCACTCGGCTACCTCACCGGCCCTCACATGCCTACCACCACCCAACCGTCCATTTCATCGGCACCCACTTGCCCATCCTCACCTGCACTCACTTGTACCTACCCCTCTATACTCCTTTCCCCACCTACACCCAGCATTCGTCTGCCTATTATCGACATGTCTAAATTGATTTCCATTTTCGTGCTCAACTTTCCGGCGCTGAACTTTTCTGGTGCTTATCTTTCCGTTGCTTAACTTTCCGTGCTTATCTTTCTCTGTGCTCAACTTTCCGTGCTTAACTTTCCGTACTCATCTTTCCTCGTGCTCAACTTTCACCAATCCGTTGTAGGTGTTGTAGGCGCTAAGTAGGTGCTGAGGTGCCGGCGCTTCCCAACCTGCACTTTCCTCCTTGCTTTAAAATACTCGTTGACATAACTAAATCGAAACTATTTGTCGTAATTATAAAGATTGATGATAGAAATTTAACTGAAAAGTATCAAAAAATGGGTAAATTTCTGATTAGCCATTTGATGTGCTCATTAAGATATGTGAAAAAACAATGAACGTAATGGAGAGCGCTATTATCGAATTCATTTGTCCACCACTATATTTTTATATTGCTTTTAAAGATTTATCAACACCTACAGCACCTGTTCAGCACCCACAGCACCTATTCCGTACCTACAGCACCTATGGTACCTGTTCGGCACCTACAGCACCTACGACACCTGTTCAGCACCAACGGTACCTGTTCGGTACCTACAGCACCTACGGCACCTGTTCAGCATCTACGATACCTGTTCAGCACCTAGTAGTAAAATTAGGTGCTGGGATCCTGCACTTACCCCCTTGGCCTCAAAGCACTATTGATTACCATTCGAGGGACTGTGGACGGACCTTGTCGAAGTTGGGTGTCACACCAAGGCACTTCTTATGGTACAGATTCATTGCGAGAAAACTTTTCAACTGATCATATGAATAACAAAACATGTTTCTACTCATTCCTTAGAATAACATGAATTGCGCAGATGACTTTCAACAAATGCTGAAAGTCCGCTGCGAAAGTCAGTACTGCAAATTTTCTCTTTTTTCTTCCTTCATACAGAGTGCGACATATGCAGGGACGATAGGTCATACGAAATGCATCGGACTCTTCGAAGATCGTAGTTCAGACAAGCGATGAACACTGCTATCTCTGACATTTCAATTATACGAGTTTACACAGTGGAGGAGAATAGTGATTGTGTCCTAGCAAGTAAAGGAATGAAAGATTGCACTGAGGCTTAATGTGATAAAACATCGTTTGAGACAGTATTCTGAGAGTGAAAATGATCGAACTTCCTTCCGTACATAGAATGATTCTACAAAGTCTGAATATTCTAGAAAAACTTATTTATTTAGTTTGTATTGAAATTTGAAGAACTGTTGATCAACTTTCACATCCTCATCATGAACATATATCTGACGAATGA
>CAJNOL010005443.1:0-11617 GCA_905250125.1 Rotaria sordida | reverse complement strand
CCTCTACAGTCATGATTATAGTTCAGGCCATTATTGTAGATTGTTTTCCGCCATTGATTATGAGCATTTTCGGTCTACTCACAATTCTAAATGTTCGTGCTCAGAGAAATCGAGTAATATCTGTGATTGGTAGTGTCAGCCGACAGCGTCGTACCGAAATTCAACTACTACAAATGTTATTATGGCAAGTACTTAACTATCTCATTTTTTTCTTGCCCATTGGAATTACAAACACATTGGCTGTGATCAAATCTACCATGCAAACAGCTTTTTCGGCTTTAGGGTGTGGGTGTATGGGTGTGGGTGTGTGGGTGTGGGTGTGTGGGTGTGGGTGGGGGGTGGGTGTGGGTGTAGATGTTAATAATCCCTTCATTCATACCGACAACCACACCCACACCCCCACGCCACACCCACACCCACACACCCTGCACCCACCCACATCCACACCCGCCCACACCCTCACACCCACCCACATCCACACCCGCCCACATCCTCACACCCACTCACACCCACACCCGCATCCACATCCACACCCTCAACAAACATTACAAATAAGTCGGACTATTTCATCAGAAAATTATCCCAGTTTAGCTATTCAATATAATTTATATTAGAATGAGCTACTGTGATTTGAAAGATTATTCGAAAGCTTTGTACAATTTTCAAATATGCCTAAAGGTTAAAGAACGAATTTTACCATCTTATCATATCTATCTTTTAATTTGAACAAATATTAATATTGCATCGACCTATAAATACGATGAAGCATTAAAGCATGCTGAGCGAACAGTTATCACAGCTCGGCATTGTTCATATGCAAAATTAAATTTGTATGAGAATTATTTGGATTAAGTATACAATTGACTTTTATTGATATCAATGTGTTTTGAAAAAACAATACAATACCAAATAAAAGAAATACGATTATTTTAGTCTAATCATCATCAAAATCATCATCATCATCTTGTTCTTTTTTATCGACTATTTCACATTCTCGAAGATCAATTTCAACATATTTTGGAGAAGTTTGACGAATTGCTTTAATTATAAAAGCTGTATATGGGCCTATCAATACTTCTTCTTCATGTCCATATTCGGATATTTTTGCAATATATAATCCAGTTCGTCTGTTAACTATTTCATATGTACACAAAGCGGACAATTTGACAAGTTCACCATGTTGTTTTTTACGATAGCTTAGATTCTTTTTAATAAAATCGTCAGCAATATTTTTATCTTTTGACGTTGACATAAATGCTTTGCTCATAACTTTTCCTCCAATACTATATTGTTTAAGATCATCCTGTGTTATGCTCATGCCACGATATACTTTTCCTTTGTATGAAAAATCTTCGAATGCTGGATGGTTGTAGAAAAAATCAATAAAATATGTTATACCAAAATTTGTACCCTGATCAAAATGTTTGCTTGCTAAATCTCGATTTAATTTAACATAAAAATCAGATTCCCAAGTATAAGCTTTAAGAAGACAAAATGGATCATCTTGTGCTTTATTAATAAATGCACTAATACGTTCATGTTCTGTATGAGACATTTCCGCTTTGATATGTTTTAAACGATGTTCAATATTTTTACTTTGCCATCCAAATCCACTATGACGAAATCGATATTCACTTGCTAAAACTTCAGCTGTATCATCACATTTTATCCAATCAATACGGCCCGATCCATCATCAGAAAATCGAGTTGTTGTTGGACGTAGAAATAATTTTTTAATATCCTCTTTTTCAGCTTCATCATACGGTACAGCTTTATAACCGTTCGTTATCGAACGACTAGCACCTTTTTCTAATAATAATTTAACTATTTCTGTATGACCAAAGTAGGTTGCAGCATGAAGTGCTGTTGAACCATTTTCTTCAATTTTATCGACTTCTTCTAGAGTCATATTTGGTAAGCGTTCACGAACTTCATCGATTAAGCCATTACGACATGCTTGATAAAAATCAGAAGTTTTCTTTGATTTTGATTCAGTAGACGACATCGATTGTTTTGTGTCACCAACAAGAACGATAATATTACTAAAATTATAGATAAAATGAAAAAAAAACTATGCTTTCAAGACATACATTCATACAAACTGACCTTTAAATTAATAAATCTGTATACTTAAAGAAATAATTATATATCTAAAAATAAAACAGTTATAAAAAATTCACATACATTTCCTGCATATTTGTGAATATTATGTGTGATCGAAGACTAAAAAGAAAATCAACTAATTAGAACTATTTGTTTTTTCAATTTCTTCTAATATATTAATGAATCCTTCATCGAATTTTTTCTGTGTTACATCAATAGTTTTTTTTCCACCAATAAGATGTTTTAACCAGCCTTGTACATCATATTTTGCTTCGACTATAACAGAAATAATTGGACTTGATTGTTTACTTGCATATTCAACTTCAGCCATGCACACTGTTGATGCACGATAGGCTGATGACAAACAAACAAGTATAGGTTTTTTAGAATCAATGGCCTTTTGCATTAATTCGAATCGATTTTGTCCTGATTTTTCACTATATACCCGATAACCTTTTGTTATTAAACGATTATAAATCTTTCCAGAAATAATCTTATCATTAGTTTTATTACTATAACTTATTAATAAATCATATGGTATTGATTCATCCCATTCTTCAGGCTCAATAACTTGATCATCATCGGTTTTATTTTCTTGATTACGTTTTTTTTGTGACTTCTCAAAACGTATTTTATCTTCATTACCTAATCTCCAAATAATTCCATTTGCAGCTCTTTTCGTATTTTCTGTTTTTCCTTTTGATAATATAAGAATTTGATCAATAAATAAATCATTCGCTTTTAATTTTGAAATTGGTTTTGGTCCATAGGATGAAATTCTCCAAATAATAGATACAGCTGAATTATGTATTCTACTAATCATTTCTTTGTTTTCACTATCTGAATCTTTTTCATCGAAATATTTTATACAAATACATTTTATAAAAACTGTAATGCCTTGTTTTGCTTCGAGAAGGCACTCAATAAATGTATCATTTACAGTCATAACTAAAATAGAAATAATCTTTGTTTTTTGCTCATAAATATCTATTACTTACTTTCAAGATTTTTTAATAAACGATGTAATTTGATACCTTGATATGATTTTCTAGTTTCTTTAACTGCCTTATCAATATATTCAATACAAGTTTTTGATAGTGAATGTGGTTCATGAATATGTTTATGTGCATCTTTGTCTAATAAAGTTAATAGAATTTGTGATACGAAACGTATAATTCTATCTTTAACAATACGTAATTTCAAACAAATATCAAATAAATTTTTTTTTCTTAATATTCCAATTATTTCTTTCTCCTGTCCTAGACTATATAATAATATTAAAGATTGTTCAACAACTGCAGTCTTAGCTTCATTAACGATTTGATCTCTATCAGTTAATGATCTATCTTGTAATATTTTTAGAATTTGTTCAATGATACTTAATGATAAAAATTCCTTTCGTATTGATCGTATCAATGTAAAATGATTCAATACTTTTATATGATAACTTAATGCTATCATTCGTGCTGCTTTCATTTCATCGACTGGTTGTTTACCTAAAATAAAAAAAAATCTATTTTTCATGTAAAACTTTCTTTTTTAATTAATATGTATGTCGTAGACCAATCTGAGATTAAAGATTGGAATAATCCAAAATCGAATCTCACAATAGCCTAAGTCCAATTTTAGATTGACCTACGGCATGTCCATATCAATATATTGACAATAAAAAGTTTATTCTTGCTGGTTTTTTTTTAGAAATAGAATCATAATCTTTCTTACCTTCTTCTCCAATCAGAATCGATAGATGTTGATTGAATATTGTTTTTGTATGTTCTAACATTTTTCGTCCTAATGAATTTGCTATTTCTTTTCGTCGTTTATAATCATGTCGAAAAAGAAATTCTGGACATTCACGCATAAAAAATATATGTTTTGTAGCAAGACTACGATTTGTTTGTATAATTCCAGATATAACTTTTCCATGACTAAGTTCAATATTTTCGAAAATTTTAAGATAAAAACTTGAATTTAAGCATTTTAATATGGGATCTAATAATGATTCAACTTCTTTAGTTTCTTGTTTTGTAACAACACGAACACGTTGTCCAATACTTTTGTATTTAGCTGGACTTATTGAAGATTCATTTCTAGATAATTCTTCAACATCTCGACTTAAATTTGTTATGTATGTTTCATTTAAAATTGCTAATTTAATATTATCATCTCGTTCTTTAAAAACAAAAGAAATTCATTTTAGAAAATATAATATTCATATACATACCTCTTGTAATTCTAACAATATCAGGTACGGTTTTATCTTTTGATTTCTCAGTAGGTTCTTCAAGATGTTTAATATAAGCTTGTTTTAATTTCATAGGTTCATTTTCTTCATGAATTTGATCTTGATTTAAAATTGATGATAAAGTTTTGCATACAAATTTAATAGACTTATCATTTGAAGATTTTAATTTAAAATAAATATTTAGAAAATCTCTTTTTTTCAGAATTAAAAATATTTGTTTTTCGTAAGCTAAATTATATAATAACATAATTGTATGTACAATAACAGCAATATCAGAATGAAAAAGTTCTTCATGTTCGCATGCATTAACAATTAATTGATCTTGTTGTAAGATATTCATCGTTAGATCAATGATATTTGTTTGTAGAAAATATCGTCTACCATTTGATGTTAATGATAAATAATTTAATAATTCTAAATGACAATTTAATGCATAGAGAGCAATATCTTGCTGATGAAAATATATTGAATTAAGTTCGTCATCTTGAAAAATAGAAATATAAAAAAAAAATTTATTCGAATAAAATTACAAAATTACCATTCATTGGAAAAATATATTCAATAATTATTTTTGTAGTATTAATCATAGTTTGACATAATAAATTAGGAATTTGTTCTTGTTGTTGAAATTGATTTTGAATAATAAATTGTGTACATTGATAAATAAAAAATAATTGTTTTGGACTTAAACGAATTTGTTCCGGTTCAATGGTTAGAAAAATTTGTTGATAAAATTTTGAACATAAACATGAAATAATCGAATCAAATAATTCATTAATTATATTCAATTTTGAACAAAGACGAACAAGTCTATCGATAACTTTATATTTAACATGATAGGATGAATATTCATTTCGTGATAAATCATCAATAGATCGAATGAATTTATTTAAAAATGATGTTGTAAAAAATACATCTTGATATCTTTTCGATGGTAAATTTGATGGTATTTTAGATTCAATAATTTCTTCAGTTTCAATCAATGGAGAAATAATTTCATTCGAAAATAGTCTCTTCTTTGGCGTATCTGTTATATCAAATAATATTTTATTAGTCGAACGAGCTTCTGGTGCACTCGGTGGTATACATGTGATTTTTAAATTTGGTTTATCTGAAATTTTATTTGATTTTCGATTATTTTCATTAATAGATTCATCTCTTATATTTATTTTATCAGTTACAGAAAAACTTTCATTGGAAAATGATCCATAAAATGTCTGAATTGGTTCATTGTGATATAAACATAATTGTGCTATGAAATAACTTACACTATAAAAACAATTTTCTTCACATTTTTTCATTGGTATTGATCGTAAATGATTAGATTTCATTAATAAAACTTCTAATGTACGTCCAATATAGATAAATATTGGATGATTTCTTATAATTGGATGATCATATAATTGTATAGCACGTACACATGCTAAATCATCACAAATATTTGTTAAAATATCTAAACCATCATGTTTCTCATTTGAATAAACTAGATTTTTTAAATATGAAATAGTATTATTAAAGAACAGATTTAATTCTGATACACTAGCTGTTCGACCGAGAGGACGAATAAGAGAATTATATTCTTTTAACGATAAATCCATCACTTTATTATCTGAAATAAAAAAAAAAGATTACATTGATTTTTCACATAATTCTTTAAATTCAAGAATATTTTTAATTTTTTGTTGAACAAATTTTTCTCGATCTGGTTTAACTTTCCAAATACGATTTGGATTATCAAGTTCTTCAAGTTTTTGCATTTCCTCTGGTGTTCTCAATTCATTACTAAGAAATAATGTATGATCAGCTTGTTTAATAATTTCATGTTTCTCGTTCTTATGCGGTGATTTAGTATTTTTGAATAATCTATGACAATATTCATGTGCTTGTTCCATATTAAAACCTGAGCCCATATACGAATTCAATGTTGAAAAATATTTAGCCGGAGATGAATGATCAAATGGTTTAGAATTTTGCATATATGTTGGATCATTTGATGAATAATGAATGATAAAAATAGCATCATTTATATCTCCTGTAGGAGTAAATGGTGTTATATTTCCTTGAATCATATTTGACGATTTACTTAACCAACGTTGTGCACGATTTATACAATCACGAATAGTTCCTGACAAAACTTTATCCATGCAAAAAAAAGAAAAAAACAATGCACAATTGATTTCGATTATTATAATAACTTACCCAATTTCCAATCACGATGAATTTCATTTTTTGTATCATTTTCATTGGTGTTTAATTTAGTATCGTCATTTAGTTCTTGAAGAACGCTTTCTGAATCATTGATAACAACTTGTAATACTTCTACTAATTCTTCTATTTCATCATCTGGAATTTTTTCTCTTGCCATTTTTTCAGTCAATCGTAATTGATAGTCTTCTTTACGTTCAGCATGTTGTTCAGGGGTTAGTTTTTGCAAAGCCACTGAAATACGACCAAATGCTTCTACTTCATAGTCTTCATCATTTCGAATAATCTGAGGCAATTTATGTGTTTCCGGATATGTTATACCTGTGATACCTGGTTTTGTATAACGCAACTAAATAAATATATTCATGAATTAAAAATAACGGGTAGGGCAAAAGTTTTGCATCATGTTCATGCTGTAGTAGAACGCCTTGAACATTTCAGTTTTTTACTGTTAGAAAGAGCAAACTGTCTAGTGCAAAAATATATAAAAGAATTTGATTGCAGATGCTTCTTAGAAAAAAAAATATGGGAAAACTCATTTGCAACTTTTTTTTAATATGAAAAAGATTTCATCTTATAAGATCAATCAGATCATTATTTGTCTAATCCAAGCTCTTTCCAATCTAAGGATAGAGTACTATTGTTGTGAAAAGAGAGCAATTCGTTGCATGTATATAACAGTCCAATTGAACTCTTTTATAGTATCAAAATTTTTCATCACTGTTAATTCCAATTCAAAAGTTTGAGAGTCTATTCCGAAAGAGAGACTGCACAAATCTATATATGTGACATGAAAATAAAAGTTTAATAATATTTGAAATAGGACATTGATATATTCAGTCAAATCTTTGTTTACTTCAAATTTGTAAAATTAATTTTCTTTGTTCTACTAGATCTATTATTGTCATACTTAAATGAAAGTCTTCGTAATTATATCCATAGAATATGCTTACTAGTTTACATAATAGTTTATCATATTCAAGATCGAAATCATCATAGAATTCAAGATCAATTTCACAATCGAATAAATCATAAAATAATTCATTAACTGTAAGTGATGATAGCCAATAACTATCTTCTGTATTATTTCTAATTACAAATGGAATTAAAAGTTTATTTATCGATTTAGCATAATTCAATTCAGCTATCGATTGTTTATTGTTTGAATAATTTTCACTGAAAGCAATCAGTATGACATCGGATTTATCCATAAATGATTGCAATGATGTTGTATTTGTTGAAGTTTCATATATAGAATAACTTTCACTAACTAAATAATTTTTTATACGATTACAAAAAGTTTGATCATTTTGACAATAACTAAAATAAATATTATATCGAATGCGATTCAATGAATTTGAATGAGTTGTTTTTCTAGGAGTAACTGGTGGTGGAATTCTTAAAGATGATTTTTGTTTTAAAATATCTGACATTAATTTATATTTTTCTATTGCTTTTTCAACCTGTCGTATTGAACCAATAAGATGTATTTGTAAATTTTTGATTAGTTCAATCTTGGGTAATACTAATTTAGTTAAACAATATTTATAGAAAGCATTTATCATATTTTGATCCCATTGTATGATATCGATTTCATTAGTTAAATTTTTATCGACTAATATATATCTTTGAATGTATTTATTTACTTCATTTTCACATTTGATTTGATCGAGATTTGATGATGTTGTCAATGTGATTTGAATTACTTTAAAAAATAAAGAAATTTTTTAACATATCGCTATTCGATATAAATAAATAAAAAAAAAGCTTTTTACTAGATACTGGGGATACAAATTGAGCAAATCCATCTTGATTTGTTTGTAATTTAATAAAAATTTCATAAAATTCTTTATATAAATTCATTTGTTGATTATTAAAAATAAATAAAATTCTCCAATGCAATTTTCTTGTTATAATATATTGTTTAACTTCATTAATAAGACAATTAGCTAATAGTTGTTGTTGTTGTAGTTGAAGTCCGATATTTTCCCATTCATTCGTTTGAAAAACTATTGTTTCTGCACTAGTATAGCATGCTGTTATACCCTGTAGAGCCGAAGAAATAAATTTTTCAATTGATTTTTTCAATTTTTGATTTTCTCTCTCATCATTGGTTGCTATTGTTGGTGTCCAACGATGAAATAGAAATTTTCTACCTGTCTTCATTTCTAAATATCCATTATCACTCATAACGTCTATATGTTCTTCGGTAGCTCCTGCTTGAGATGAAATAATTGTAATATCTCTCTAAAATTCAAAAAAGAAAAGTCGAGTAATGTTCTTTCAAATGCATTCTAGTGTTTTCGAGACTTTACACAGGTTATTTCGGCTGCTGACAGCTCGTAGGATTTTCTCTAATCGTAAATCTATTATAAATTACTCAAACATTTTTTTTTTATATCAGTCAATCGAGGCAAAACTCAAATTTCATTTTTGTACCTTGTTATATTTTTCTCTTAATAGAATTGGTTTTTAAAATTTTCTTTTATTAATTTCTAGAAACCAACCTGAAAAAGTTGTGACAGAATGTTTTCACTACGTTTTAAAACCAATTGCAAATTTCTCATGGTAACGAAATCAGAGATGCATGGACATCTCAGTGTTAGTCTTAATAGACTTTATGTATGAAACTGCAAATTTCATTGAGCTCTGGTGATAATTTTATTAAGATAGAATGCCCCCAAAAAAAAGGATTTATCGTACCGGTATAGAACTACTTTGATTTGTTAAATAAATTTCTATTGAACCATTTAATACTGAGATTTTTCTCATTGATAATGATGAAAAAAATTCATTTGATTGTTGTATAAGTGAATTTGATATATTCGATGTGGTGGATGATGCTTTTGGAATTGAATAAACTTTCATTATAGTTTTTGTTTCAATTTGATCTATTCGACCATAGTTAACATAAACGAGTCGATTCAATTGTCGATAATCATAATCAGTTAATAGAATAGAATTTCCAATTTGTTCATATTGACAAACAATTCTATGAGGGAGAAGTTTTTGTATTTTTTTTTCTATAGTTTCCAATAAATATTGTGGTGAACTAAATTCTTTTAATCGTATGCGTATTTTAACATTATCATTTTTATATTCATTTTCAATATCATCAAGTTGTTCAATACAATTGTCAAGTAGATATTCATGCTAGAATAAATTCGTTTATAAATTAAATATGTAAGAATAATTTACTAACTTGATTTGTATCGATTTTCATTTGAACAGTTTTTATTGTATGTTTATGAATAATCGATTGTAATTGTTTTTTAGCATTTTTGACTAATTTTCTTTGTCCAAATAAACTTATTTTTATATTTGATTTATATGGATATTTACAATGAATAATAGCTAGTTCAGAATTTTGTTTACTTGCAATAAATTGATCAATATCATTCAAAAATTGTTTAGTTATTTCTTTAGGCATTTCAATATTTTCAATGTATTCAATTTGATTATTTAATATCTCTGTAATTTCATTTTCAGAAACTTTAAATGATTCATGAATAAAATAAATAACTTTAAAATAACCATAAAATAGAGTTGTTTTTTCCCATATAGTAAATATTTTTTGTTGATCCATAATTTGTTGTATAACAGGAATAATAAGATCTGATGTAATTTGTTGTGACCAATAGATAACTATGTAGAAGATAAATATTAAAAACTAGAAGATTTTCAATTAAATAGTTTAATTACTTTTTTGATGAATTTCTTTATTATTGAAAACTTTCATTTGTATTAATTCGAATAAATTCGGAATTGTTTGTAGAGCTGTTTTGACATTTTTTTTCTCACCGGTCAATGTAAGAAAAATATCTTGTGTTTGTAATAATTGAATTTTAGATTCGATATGATGTGAATTTAATAAATACTCTTGTATATGTTTGCGAAATAATGGATTATAAAAGAATTTTATATTCGAATGGAGATTGTCAATAGAAAGAGTTAATGTTTTCGTATAATCGTTTTTACTCATTTTTAATGAATAAGACAATTGAACGATGTAAAATTTAATTATCTGAAAGACAAAAAGAAAAGGATATTATAGAATTATTTGGAATACATTTTAATGATAGATCAGCGTCATAAAATCTTTTTTTTTTTCTAAGATAATTCGAATTAGGCTTGTAGTTATTTCATGATAAGTATGAACATCGAACAACTAGATGAATAGATTCGATGGATTAAAATCTATGCTTTGTACATGAAAATTTCATTACATTTTTAATTTTTCTCAAGTATCAATTGAGATTAAAGTAATGGAATGTTGATTTTAAATAATCAAACTTCATTGTAAATGGATTGGTAAACATTAGTTTGTTTATCAATATGATTTGAGATCATAGTGAAGAAGTCTTATGCATTCATTCAGATTTCATTATAGGAAATACTTCATTTCGCTGTTTGGATAGTCAATCAGTTCCTTATGCTTTAATCAGAGTTGCCACCTCTTCTGCTTTTTGAAGTTTTTTCTGTTTTTTTCATGAGATGCCTAATTCGAGTTCGAATATAAATGGAGCTTCAAGTGCTTGATATCACTTCGAATATAAAAAAAAGGCACCCATATAACTACGGCCAAAAAAGTAAAAGATAAATTTTTATTCGAATTCGAATTTATAATTGAACTAAGACACCCATATAACTACGGCCAAAAAAGTAAAAGATAAATTTTTATTCGAATTCGAATTTATAATTCGAATAAGGCACCCATATAACTACGGCCAAAAAAGTAAAAGATAAATTTTTATTCAAATTCGAATTTATAATTGAACTAAGACACCCATATAACTACGGCCAAAAAAGTAAAGGATAAATTTTTATTCGAATTCGAATTTATAATTGGAATAAGGCACCCATATAACTACGGCCAAAAAAGTAAAAGATAAATTTTTATTCGAATTCGAATTTATAATTGAACTAAGACAACCATATAACTACGGCCAAAAAAGTAAAAGATAAACTTTTATTCGAATTCGAATTTATAATTCGAATAAGGCACCCATATAACTATGGCCAAAAAAGTAAAAGATAAATTTTTATTCGAATTCGAATTTATAA
>CAJNOL010005441.1:0-11623 GCA_905250125.1 Rotaria sordida | reverse complement strand
AGCATTACTGGTACTCACAACATCAGTAAGAAAGGGCTTTTTTGTATGCGTAAATAAATTGCAATGGAGCGAATGAAACGATTCAACTCAAAATGAATAAACGAGTTGTAATAAACAATATGTATGCATATAAAAAAGCAAAATTTAGCTTCTTACTAATATATGAGAAAAAAGTTCGCTGCAATTTTGCTATGGATATGAATAGAAAAATTTCTGAGAATTTTTTTCCATATATTATATCATAAGATGCAGCGTTAAAAGCTCTACAATTTACCTAAGACTGCTTATTTTATAGTTGCACTTTTTCTTCTCATAATAGACAAAATTTTGAGCAAGCAAATTTCGATCGTGCGAAAACATTATTTCTTTTTTGGTACAAGATGAATTCGCTTTTTCTTATTCCATCTTTTTGTCACCTGATATCTTTAATTTAAAAAAAAACAAAATATACCACAAGATACAACGTGAAAAGCTCTGCAATTTGCATAAGACAGCTCTTCTTACAGTTGCACTTTTTGTTTTCAAAACCGACAAAAGGTGAAAAGATGACATACAAAAACAAACCCATCATGTATTAAAAAGTGTCTTTTGCAGCGTCGAAATTTGGTTGCTTTGAGTTTGGTCGCTTTTGAAAACGAAAAGTGCAACTGTAAGAAAGGCTGTCTTATGCAAATTGTAGCGCTTTTCACGCTGCATCTTGTGGTGTATTTTATTTTTTTTAATGAAACATATCGGGTATTCAATAAGAAAAAACGTATTGGTGGTGTATTGAAAAAAAAAGACTTTTTCGCAGCATCGAAACTTACTCGTTTAGAATTTTGGCTATTTTGGAAACAAAAAGTGCAACTGTAGGAGAAGCTGTCTTATGTAAATTGTAGAGCTTTTCACGCTGTATCTTGTGGTATATTTTGTTTTTTTTTAATTAAAGATATCAGGTGACAAAAAGATGGAATAAGAAAAAGCGAATTCATCTTGTGCCAGGATGTGGGTGGGGGTGTGTGGATGAAGAAAAGACCTACACCTACACCCACACCCCACACCCCACACCCTACGCCCACACCCACACCCTACACCCACAACCCACACCCATATCCACACCTACACCCCAAGATTATATATACTTCACATTAGAAGTATATCCATCTAGTGATAATGTACAGTATTGCCTAACAATTGCAAGCCTTGTGTCTTTGCAGTTTTGAACGACATAGTAAGAGATACCTATGGAGAAAAAAAGGCGCCGGTATCTTTTGAAATAATGGAGATCGAACTCATGCACCTGTTGGAATCCGATATATTGGCTGCTGAAATATCATTGTGGTTTTATGAAAAGATATTGCCAAAGCATTTCAAAGCTCCTTGTCTTTGCAGTTTTGAAGGATATAGTAAGAGGTATCTGTGCAGAAAAAATGGCGCTGTTATCTACTGGAACAACAAAGAAAAGATGATACAACCCAGTTATCCGATGGTATACATGCATAGATTCGATAAGTATATTTAGTATAAGTACTCTAAGTTACATGTATGTCATGTATCATCTTGTACAGTTTTGTTAAGCGTTTTCGACTGCATCGACTGATATATAGCAGTAGTTTCTTTGGTGGATTTTTTAATACAATACACCCTTAAGTCCTTCTGCACACTGCGCCTCATATACCCCTTACCATATACATGATCGATTTATCAGCGAAATTAGCAGCTTGATCAAAAATATCATACAGGGAGGGTCTAGACTCAATTACCTTTCTAACCATATAAAATTAGTTGAGGTTTTTTTACAATTTACAAATAGGGCCGATTTTGCTAGCGTATCCACCGCCATCCTTTTGAGATTTTTATAACTCGGCCAAAGAACATCCAACGCGCGAACTATTTTAACCTTAGACTCTTTGGGATTGGCCCTACTAACTGACAAAATTTGAGGATATGCTATGGGGTATCTCCTCGTAAATCGAGCTCGCTTTTGGAGAAAATCGGGCGTGCATTTTTTCAAGGCATGAATTTCACATTCGTACATTAGCATTCAATTTCATTGTTAAACACCGTTACCGTTTCTATCAGCATATGTGCTTGACAGAATGTTATACTTCTTCGCATGTAATTCATGTATCGATGGTTCTATTCATTCTTGTTCGCGAAGCATGTGCTCCATTGATGTGCACAGAAGCGAATGGTAACTTGAGAAAAGGAAATACAGTAACGATATAAGCATCGTGCGTGAGATTCAAACGTGTTACCAAATAGCCAACATGGAATTTCTTCGCTTTCTTGCTGGAGTTCTTGTCTGTGTGACATTTGTGAAAGGTACGAAAATGTTCGTTTACAATACTATTTTCACTTCTTCTCTTCCTCTGCCATAGCTAAGTTAGGTATAGCCATTGTCAAAGTGACGCACTTAGCTGAATTCGGTATTGACCAGATCGGTTGTGCAGGATGTACTTCGCCCCAAGGATTGAGAGATTGCAGTACATCGTTGCCAGTGATTTGCATCAGGTATGACTATACTCCTCGACCTCCTTACTTTATCTATGGCAATGGTGCTGCAATGCAAGCAGAATTCTACTACGGCTGGGGCCAAGGTCATATCGCTACAACACCACCCATGAAGGGCTCACAGTTCGAAAATTATGCACAAATGAATGCCTTTTGTGCATCTATGATCGGCGATGGATGGCAAGTGGTTAGCGCTCTGAACTGGAGCAAGTGGATTCCTGGTATGAATGGAACAAAATATGCTGGTGTAGAATGGACGGCCAACGCAGCCCTAATACAACAGGGTGGATGGGACTTCTACGCATACGGCAATGTGCGCAATGATACGCGATTCTGGCTCTATTCGCTTCCTGATCAGCGAGGCAACTGCTGGGATAATTGAACAAAGCTTTGGCATTATAGTTCTTTATATTGTAAACGAATGAACCATCATAATTCTACTCCTGTTAATGCCTACACTATCACATTATATGCGTTTTTTTCACTTAATTATGCACAAAATCATGAGCACAATTAATTTCTATAAAGTTACGACCTTCTGAGTTCCCGTTTAATGAACTGTCATTGTAATTCATGCCTGTGTGCATCTTGAGGGTGTGAGTTGAATGACGTGAGTTAGAGCTGCTATGATCGGTTTCGACCTTGCTTAAGAGAACTCCCATGAGGCCATCGAGAACTATGAGCGTGGGGTGTGGAGTGTGGGGTGTGGGTGTGGGTGTGAGGTGTGGGTGTGGGTGTGTGGATATGGCTGTGGGTGTCTTCTCTCACGTTCATATCCGCACCCACGCTCACACCCACATCCACGCTCACACCCACACCCACACCCCACACACCCACACCCACACCCGCACCCACACCCACACACACCCACACCCACACCCACACCCCACACCCACACCCCCACACCCACCCACACCCTTTAGACAATAATGATTGTCTCTTATATGAGATATGGATTTTAACCGAACTGATCGGTTCATTGCTTTGTTCTGTTGAATTAGTCGAGAAGAATTATGAACCGATTGATTGCCTTTCTTGTAAGAAAAAGACATTTGTCATGTCTTGCATGATCCTGTGAAAATTGGTTTTCAGTCACAGCGAAAGATTATAATTAAATATTGGAAGTCAAACGAATTGCTGATTTGCATCTAATTATTCCGGTGTTTAGCTTTAAAACATCATCCTGACAACAGCAGCTATTTTATTGTCGGAGCATAAGATGTTTCAAGCAGTGCTCTTGATTAACAATCATTTTTCTGACTTCCATTTTGATACCAATAATATTTTTCAACTATCCTAATCTACAAGCACTTATAATCAAGTTTATCAACAAATTCAACAGCATGCTAAAATAGTGTCACGATGACAAAGCAATACAATGCCCAGTGTAAAAGAATGTATTGAAGGTGTGTCAGTTTTGAACCATCATCGATTTGAAAAAATAGGATACCATCGGCGAAGATAAAACGAACTTTTATTGATTCTTTTATTTAATTTTCGTCTATAGCAGTATTTTTTTTCTTTTCATAAGAGTTACACTAATTATGGTTATGATAATGGGTCAGATCTAAACAGAATAATTCTTCTATTCTTTTCTTTTCGTCACTTTCCTAAAGCACGATAGATAATCGTGGATAGTGATGTGAGATAATATCAAAGCAAAAAAGCTGCTGATTCACATGTATTAATATTAAAAATTTATGCTATTCGAATCGAGCCCGAACTAATTTTCAAAAGTGAATCTGAACTGAACCGAATTTGATCCAGTCTGAGAAAGGTATAAGGATATCGACCTCACCAGATTGTAGAATAGTTTGATTTTGAGATACTTTCGTTTAAACACAGATTTATCTGAATCCTTTACAGATCTCACTACAAACCAAATAGGAAAAAAATATTCAATATTTCGAGCGAATCTCTGTCTACTGTTTTCTCTGAATAAAAGGGGTGGGGTGTGGGTGTGGATGTCTTCTCTCACGTTCATATCCACACCCACCCACACCCACACCCACACATCCACACCCACACCACACACCCACATCCACACCCTTCGAAGAAATGAGTTAAAAGATATTGATGCGGATTTTGTTGAGTCCAAAAAAGCCTCACATCTGGCTTCATGTCTTTACGAGACGAAAACAGAACGAAACTTACCAATAGAACCATCTTCGACAAAAATCAAGTTAATTGACTGATGATTATGACAATTCGACATCACGTAGTTTTTTTCCTATAAAATAAAAACTTGATTCACAAAATAAGAAGTCATTTTTGTATTTTTATTCATTTCTAAATTGTTTCTCTACAATCACTAGTTCGTCTATACTTTTGCATCGAATCATTTTTCTTGTTATTCAAGTTTACTAACAGAAATAAATATTTCATTATTAGTATTAACATCAAAACTTAATTGATTCAAAAACTTGGTCAAAGGTAATCGAAGGTGGCAAATTTGAATCCGCGGCTTGTTTTTTATCATTCAATTATTGATTAATTCTTAATTATAACTTGCTGAGAGTCCAGAAACAAGATCTGAGCGAGTCTGCAGACAAGCGTTACTTGTGATTACATCGAATAAGACTTTTTGCTTTGACTATGATAATATTCTTTCAATAAATGATGCCAATTAGATGATAATCAGCACTTTGACGATAAGTATGCATGATCTCAACTAACGTGTTCTGACAAAAATTGTTTTACGATGTAGACGAAAAGTGCGAATGAAAAAGGTATTGCGGTGCATTCGTTAGAGAAAGATCGTGCAATCGACAGAACAAAAAAAGAAATTGCAGTGTCATTAACGAGCAGAGATGATTATGAATGAAAAACACGTGCTCTTGGTAAAAATAAATACATAGTCGTACAGCTATTCTGAACGACAATTTTTTTTTCTGATTTACTCATCAAAGCAAGGATATTCAAATTTAACTGTCTGACGTAAAATCTTCATTTTTGTGTACTCAAAAAGTGAGTACACTCTAGAATCGGTCAGTGTGTCCGGCCGTCCGGCCGTTAACACGATAACTTTTGAAAGGAGAGTCCGATCACGATGAAATTTTCTACACAGTTTAGTCTTAACAATATCTCGGTCGAGTTCGAAGATGAGCATGATCGACCGAGCCATTCGTGAGTTATTGCAAAAATAGTCATTTTTCCCTATGGCTTCCTATGCGAAAATCGACCGATCCCAGCTTTCGTAAACAACTTTTCCTATCATAGTTAAATAAAACCCCAACTATTATATACCATTCGATAGAGAATTTCACGAGCTACAAAATGGTATATAAAACATAAAGAAACAAGAAAGCTAACTCACCTATTGCAAAGATAATTAAACGGAATTTGGTTTTGTTCTTGTCCACGCTCTAATTGATCTACAATTAGAGCTCTATCTTCCGATCATACAGATGATAGTTCGAGGTTTTCTGGGGTGGAGAACTCGAATATGTGCTCCATTCGCCTCGAAATTCCATTGGTTGAGCAGTAACCAATAGCAATCAAGTTATAGGAAAAAAGACTTTCTTAGGGTAAATCAAGACGAAGAGTTCAAATCTGAGCTGTATTTACCCCAAATCCTATTGGTTGAGCAGTAGCCAATAGAAATCAAGTGTTTATAGAAAAAGTTTGCCAGGATAATTTTTATGTCTCCACATTCTAGGATGACTCATCTGCCTCATTCACTTTTTGAAGTACACATAACTCTCGGATTTAAATCCGAGGTTTCCACATTTATTTTAATATTGTATGAGGTTTTTTTCGCTTTGAGATGCGAGTGCATTTTTTTATCGATTCTTTCATAGTTACAAACGTTTGTATAGATTTGTTGTTTTTTTTTCTTTCTGTCTTCATATAACATTACGCAACGTGTTTGAAATAAACATATTTTTGTCTTCGTATTGATAATGTCAAATAATACTATGAAAATGATATCCAGCGATGGGCAAGAGTTCGAAATCGATTATGACATAGCAAAACAATCGACCAAGTTAAAAATGTATTTCGAAAGTGAGTACTTGAACTTTTTGTATTTATATTGATCATTTTATTCTTGTTCAATAATAGAGAATGCAGATGAACCAGTTTCATTACCTCATATCCAAGCTTCTACTCTAAAATCGGTGAGTCAGTTCTTATGGTTGTTATTTCAGTAAGTCAATTGTTTTGTTTGTTTTTTGCGGGCCATCAATTTTTGTGATCATCATAAAAATGATCCTCAATCAGAATCTACCGACGATGATGACAATGATGACAATGATGACACTAACAAAGATACTCATGAGTCACAACGGTGAGTCCTCTTCCAGAATCAATTAAGAAATAAGTTGCTGCAGATTTCAATATTAATACTATCAGATACGTCACAAAATCGATAAAAATAATTACGAAATATAGTCCTGATGGTCAGAATTCCTGTTTATTACTCTCTTTAGAGATGTGTGGGACTAAGTTTCTTTTTAGTCTCGATCTCGTCGCTATCCCAATCTCAGTCTGGGTCTTAGCCTATAAAGAGCTTTTTCAGATTTTCTTTACGTTAAATCTAAAAAAAATTCTTAAATGCTTTATCGCATTTTTTGGTCATTTCTTCGAAATTTTCCTTTAATTGATATGATTTATATGATAATTTGCTAAAAATTTTTTAAATTTATTCACAATTGCTAGCTCCGTTTTGAATATTTTTTTACTCGTAGTTCCAATTTCGGTAGTCATTGATCTCGCTCTCGGCCCTAGGACCAAAGCTGGTGTTACACACCTCTACTCTCTACGTAACATGGCTCGTAAAAGCTGAAACTTCATAGAAAGAAAACAAAAATTTTGTGATGTTGTCCTGATAAACAGCTCTTTAATGTAAATAAAAAACTCTAAAATAAATATTAGTTTATGAGATCGAATAGTGCGTGTAGTAATAATTGTCTTCTTTCACTATACTATACTGAAATGCTTTGATATTCTATTAGAAAGATCGCTTATTACGAACACTTTTGAGAATTTATTCAAAGATCAGCGAAGTAATGTTGGTCGAGCAGAAAAATGTTAGGAATGATTCGTCTCTGGTTCATTGATACCAATGAGTTTTTGTTTTGTGTGTCGGCATTTTCGATGGCAAATATTCATACAAAAAAATTGATAATATGAATACATATCTAGATAAGCTTTATTTTAATGTTCAGACTGAATACCATTAGTAAATGGGATCGTAAATTCGTCCAACAATTTACAGTTCATGATGGTGCACTCTTTGATATTATCGCAGTATGTATATTCGTTTTTCGATACGAGAAGAACATTCTTTTTTTGTTATGTTTAGGCAGCTAATTATTTGGGTATCAAACGTTTGTTGAGAACTGTTTGTAAAACAGTTATATATATGATAAGAAGTAAATCATCAGAGGAAATACGAGAAATATTTAAAGTTTCTGATTCATTCAACGAAATTGCGAATGAGTCAACAACAAATGATAATGTTGTTACGACACAAGCTAATTCCAAGAACCAGTAAACAGGCATTTGTTATTAAATAGGAAGAAACATGATGTTTATTCATTGTTTGTATGATTTTTATTCAAGCCTAATTATAATTCTGATTTCGATTGTAACTTTCTTGTTTACGATATATACAAAATCTAGCGACGCTTTGTTTCGAAAATATTGTTTAATATTCAGTGAAAATAAAAAGCGAATTTACGTATAATTGTCAACCTCTATTGTTTTACACAAAAATGGAGAGAGAGTTCATCTAGAAAACATGCATGATATTGGTTTAAACAGTCCTTACAGACTCATTCGAAGTTCGGTACTAGTTGATGTTTTGATAGCCGTGTCCGATAATTCAGATTGGGCTGCAGAAGTCTTATATTAATCAAAAAAGTTGTATTCTCAATTACTCGAGAATATGTTCCTGTTCATCTTTGATTCGAAAAGTCTTGTTTCACATTATCTATCAAACAAAACAAGTCATCAAATTTGAAGCAATATTTATCTCGGACACAGTATTTATTTGAACATCACTCAACAACTGAAAATTATGTTTTCTATATTTGAATTATATTTTGACCAAAAAAGCGATCGAATACAAAAACCATTGTCACATATACACTTTCCTAAAACTATCGCATTGTCGTGATCGAACATTATCATTTGAAGGTATATCAAAAGTCATGCGTGAGACCAAAATTTTGCACTAATCCTGTTTTTTCTTGAAAAGTAGCCCAAGATCTCTCCTGCAATCTTTGTTTGCAAAGTGTTTTTTGGAATAGTTTACAATACAAAGATGTATCTCAAAGTAACTTACCGAGAGAAATGTTTTCCTTCTTATCCAGTTTTGTATTCACATGTTGTTTTATTTTTAAGAAACTGTTCATGGAACATATATGCAACCTTTGAAACTTTCTGAATGTTTTAATATTAGTGATATTTATAATTAGCAAAGACAACTCAATGATTTGAAGAAAACTATTGTGCATATGTCAATATTACGTTCTTTACCACGAAAGTATAAAAATCGACCAAGAATTTGTTTTCAAGAAATTGCTTCAGCTTCAGTGACGTCTGTATTTTAAAAGCTGTAATAACTAATGTGTACGGTATTGACTTTTTTAATGACATTTCTGTGTCGATAAGCACACCCATGTTAAATGATATCATGCTTATCAATCAGGTTTTTGTATATTGAGGATATTCTTCATAACTCGAAGGAGGAAAAGAATGAGAATCAGTTAATGTGAAGTTGTGTGTGTGAGGTAACCAGAGTGTTGAAATAAAGATCAAGCACAACAAGTAATGGAAATAGGCAAGAGTAATTAACAAGTGATCTAGTAACAACTACCTTCCTCAATATCATCCACTCTCTGTCTCTCCAATTTCCGTTACAATATCAGCAATCGAAAACTTTTCTTTGTTGATTTTTATAACAGACATGACTTATCAATACTGACAATCATTTCTCAGCAGGGATTTATTTACTTATAGAACCAAGAAAAAGACTGACTGACAAAAGAGATTTCTTAAATCGTCAGAGAATTGATTGTTTATACGCTAAAATATCACGACAAACTTATACACATAGGGTAACACTAAACAGCATTTGCATATTTGCAGTGATTACAATATCTAGTCAAACGTGAAAGCTTCAACAGTGCTTGCAACCACGCAATTAATGCACAGGCGAGTCCGTGGAGCGAAAAACAAAACGTGAAAAGATAGACGTTCTACTCTTTCTGACCTACTGATCTAGTGATCTATTCTTTTATACACTTTTACTTCCTTTGAATCATGGAAAACCTTGCTCATTTATTCCAACGATGCGGGTCAGTTTAGAAACTCAACAATCGAATTAATAAAATAGCATCTCCATTTTTACTCCCTGTTGGAGTGTTTAAAAAGAAAAAATCTTTCATTTCACCAACAACTCGGAAGAATAAGTAGTGGTTTTCAAAACAAAATCAAGCAATACAATCTGCATCGCACGAGCACAACTTAAAACGTTGATCGAACGTTGTGAACCAAAAGAAATTAACCTGGCTGAGTTTCTTCATGGACTTTCTATGCTCATGGCTAAAAATGTGAAGTATGTGGTTTGAATGTCTCATTGTTATGTCCGACTTCTCTATTTTTTCTTTCTCCTATTGCTTGACGTCAATATGTGTTACAGTTAAAAAATAAAGATTTCGCTGCTGCGCTCAAGGGTGGGTGTGGGTGTAATTATATATTAAGAGAAGATATACACACCTACACCCACACCCACACCCTTAGTAAAAATCGGTTTTCTCCTTAGTCTTAAAAGATAAATTAGTGATTTTTCCACAGGTAGATAGAACTAATAATTATCTATAATCGATGCGAATCTTACTGTAAAACTTATTAAGTAACCGAAACAATAATTAAAATAGGAAGTTGAAAAAATACTAAAATTTTATGCAATTAAAGTGGAGTAATTGCAAATACCTATGTAAAATGGCAACATAATTCTGCATGAGTGTTCATCACTCGTCTGATAAACAAAAGTTGTAGAAAGCAACTGATGATAAATAACTATTGGAGTCATTCTTAATAGTCTCACTTTCCGATTTTGATATAGATTCAATACAAATGGAGAGAAGGACAATAAAAAATTCAACTCCTATTTACTAATTGTTGAGAGGCATTCAAATGGCACATACAAAGTTGACTTTAAATTTTCTATAATGTAGATTAAGTAATGCGGTAAGATACAGTATTTTATATTAAACCTTGTTCAGATTTTTGGCTTTCTTATTTGTTCTAGTTGAATGTCAAAAAGTTACAAACTTTAGACTGTTGAGGTCGCAAAACAGAAAGAAACAATGTAACCATTTCTATTTTATACTTTGTTTTGATTGACAATATCTCAATTTATTTCCAATCGATATTACTTTTTGGACCATGAAAAGGTAGCATTCATTCTTCTGAGGAAATTTTTCTATGTGTATAACATGTGCTTGCTCAGTGTATATTATTTCCTACTGTCAAATATAATAATATAAAAAATTAACGACAGTGTGAATCATCAAACAATTAAATAGCAAAAACAGAAGTCGATGACCTTTGCATCAGCAGAGATAATGAAAGTAGCAATCGAAAAATGACGAGTGAATCAAACATTCTGATGCTATATTTGATGTCACTGATAGTGCACATCTTCACGGCAAGTATTTGTATAACGCCTTCACGTACGATAAGTATAAAAAAAGAAAAAAACAGAATACAGAAGAAACATGATTGACTAACCTTTCTAAGAATATTTTTACTAATATAACACGTGTACATAAGCAAAAATGTAAAAACAAGAATATCTTAATAAATAAACATGCGAAGACTAATAGTAACGACCAAGATACATACTTATTTATCAATAATTAAAGAAAATGAAAACAAAGTTTGATAGGATGAAATTTCATTTTTGATTGAAAACATGAACATTTTTATAGAATATTATGCTTCTACACAGTTGGAAAAAATATTATTCCAGGGGGTAAGGCTATAATTTCACATAAAGACATAATGAATTTTATATCAAATGAAAGCTCGTCAAAAATGAAGTTTATTGGTATTAAATAGTGAGGGTTATGAACAGTGGCGTAGCCAGCAGGGGGCCAGGAGGGGCTGAGCCCCCCCT
>CAJNOL010005440.1:1612-11629 GCA_905250125.1 Rotaria sordida | reverse complement strand
CGATTATATCGAATATCGACTACTCATCGTTATTTAAAAACAAAAAAATCAAGCTCAGTAATAACTATCGTGAATGACGCATATTTTTCTCTTTTTCTACTAAGAATCGTTCAAGAAGATCAAGGCAGAAGAACTGCTTGATTTTGTGGTGGATATGATGGTTGTCAGAGAGAAGTAGCAAATAGAATAGAACCTATACCTCTGGGTTATAGTTTCCCATGTGAAGCTTTTGTCATGATTCGGTGTTCTTGCCAATGGAATCTGACTGAAGTTTTTGAGTCGGTCTCTTTGTGTTTCGAGCACAACTGGCAGTTGTTGTCGAAGAACTCCAGCGACTTCAACTAGCAATCCAATTGCAAAATACATCGGAACATAATGAAACCTGTCGATTCTGATGGTTTTCGACCACTTTCTTATAGATCTGGCAGCCGGAATAGTTGACGTAGGATTTCTCGCTTTCATGTCTTAAACTTTCCGTCTTTTCCTAATTACCACAATCATTGCACCGATCGGCTATTGCTCTAGCAACTGCAATCGTTCCATAAGAGAGAAGCAGTTCTCTTGCTTCTTTCTGTCTATTTCTCATTTTGAGTACTATTCTATTCATCTTTTTAGTTGAAAATGTAGAAAAAACTCGTTCTTCGGTGAAAAATCATCAATACGAGCAATCATTTTGCAATGATGAACTGGCAAAAATCCGGTTTTGTCCGGCCGGATTTGATTTCTCGTCCGGTCCGGCCGGACCGGAGCCGGATTGCCGGACCGGTTCCAACTCTGGTCGGGCTGATCAAATGGAAAATATTTTTTCTATGCTTGGAAACTTGACAGAAGCTACTCGAAGTGAGCCTAGCTGTATCAGATATGAGCCGCACCAAGACTTATCGGACGAAACGCACTTCACGCTTATCGAAGAGTGGACAAAAGAAGATGCTTTGCAGCTACACTTTCAAACGGAGCACTTTAAACAAGCTACCGAACACGTCAGAGCAGTTAGTGCCAAACCAGTCGAAATTTTTAAATATAAAACTTTTTTGATTATATCTCCATTACAACATGAAATAGGACACTATTAATAGTTCCGTACGTACTTAATTGGATATATCTTTTTTGGGTACATCTATGAATAATAAATCATACGAGTTCAATAATTTGCCAGTTCTATGTTTAATCATGGGCTAATCACGAAAACAGAACTCGAATATGATCCCCACTCAGTCCTATTAACTAAGACTAAAGTATTGAGCCACAAAAATGGAAAGAGTCAAAAAGTGTAAACAAGGGTTTCACCATAGGATATCCAATGTAAAAAAGAATATATATATATATATATTGTTAGTTTAAACATTGATATCTTCTTTAACTGTTCGTGAATGACGCATAGGGAATCCTCACGTTACGTGGACTATCGAGTGCAGCATAAAAAACGGTATTGCCAGTTCTTATAAATTGTCTTCAACAACGCCGAAAGTAAAAATAGCGAAAATATAAATGTGGACAGGTGAAAATATCGGAAATAAAACATCGAAAACAAGAATGTGAAGAAAAACTTTCCACTGTTTGAATTCGCTAGGATACACAAATTGATTGCTCTTGATAGGTGGTATGACTATGACTTATGTTGCTATTTAGAAATCCTTTTTCAAACATATGACCGAAGAGGCGAAGCTGTTTCGGATTCCTACGAGGAAAACTGTAGAATTTAAGAAATTCTAAGCAAATAATGTGTTCGAGTTAGTCTAAATTTTGGGATGAATATCCGCAATGAAGTCATTGATAGATCGAAACAGTATCTTTTTGAACTTTCAATATTCAGTAGAGGTTCTTGGGTCTTACCTATTGCAGTTAGTTAGCTCTATTTTTAAAAAGTTTGATTGAAGCACGAAACTTGAACTCTTCTCAATAGATGATGCAATTATCGAACTGGTGTTGATCAAAACGAGTTCTTACCTGCTTCTTGAGATGTTGCAACCGGCTCTATTTGAGTCACAGATGATGCGATATTTTCCGCTTGAGTTTTTATCGTTTCTGGATTATAAATGAATGTGAAAACCTCGGATTTAAATCCAAGATCTATGCGTACTACAAAAAGTGAATGAGACAAATCGGTCATCCTAGAATGTGCGGATATAAAAATTAGCCTGATAAATCCTTTCTATAAACACTTGAATTCTATTGGCAACTGCTCAATCAATAGGATTTCTGAGTGAATACAGCTTAGATTTGGACTCTTCGCCTTGGATCATCCTAACAAAGGCATTTTTCCTATAACTTGATTTCTATTGGTCAGTGCTCAACCAAGGGGGCTTCGAGTCAAGTGAATTACAGATTCGAGTTCACCATCCCAGAAAACCTCGAAGTATTATCTCTGTGATCGAAAGATAGAGCTCGAATTGTGGATCGATTAGAGGACAGACAAAAACAGAACCGATTTCTGTTTGTTTATCTTTTCAATAGGTGAGCTAGCCTTCTTGTTTCTTTATGTTTTATATACCATTTTGTAGCTCTTGAAATTCTCTATCGAATGGTATATAACAGTTGGGGTTCTCTTTGACTATGATAGGAAAAGTGTTTTACGAATGTGGAGATAGGTCGATTTTCCTATAGGAAGTCATAGGGAAAAATGAGTATTTTTGCAATAACTCAGGAATGGTTCGGCCAATCATTCTCACCTTCGAACTCGACCGAGATATTGTTGAGACTAAAGTGTGTAGAAAATTTCATCGCAATCGGACTCTCCTTTCAAAAGTTATCGTGTAAACGAACGGACGGCCGGCCGGACATACTGACCGATTCTAGAGTGTACTCACTTTCTGAGTACACAAAAACGCCCTAGCATCATTATTAACACTTGTTAATGTAGTTTCGCTTCACATGACTATGATTTTCGCGATGCCTTTTCTCCCCAGTTGATGAAAAAAGCATGCACTCAGGTAAACAGCGCGTTTGCATTATGTTTCGTTTTGTTCGAACCGTTCTTCGCTCGATGAAAATTCCATTTATTCTTACTTGCACAACATCATCGTAAATTGTCAATCGTGACACATCTGGTAAATTTTCATTGGGAAAATATTACGCTGACTATATAAGCACGACTGTTCTTCCTGAGCGTCTTTGCTCCTTCATTCAGATATTACAACCTATACTGCAACGCACAATTACGATAATTGCACAAGCTTCAGAAATCACTGGTCCACCTGGTAAGCATTATACGGTCATCTTTTTTGTCTATGGTAACATGTGCGATTATTGAATTCAAATTTATTTCATGTCGAGAAAAACGGACTATTTCATTTTTTATTCAAATGCATTGACATCATCTGAAGACGTGTTCCATATTTTTGACCAAAAGCAGGCATATATTGGGATTAGTGTTCGTGGGAATTTCCGCGAATCAGCTCGAAGAAAATTGGAAAAACCTAGCTACATGTTTTATGACGGAAGAAAGGCAAGCGCAGATACTGAGACGAAGGTAAGGTTGAACCCACAACAGACGAGCACGGCTGGTTAGTGGACAACTGCGTCGCTACCAAGAGCATGACAGTTTGTGTAGGCCTGCTCAGAAACTCTTGACACGTACTGTGTAACCTACAGCAATGAGGGACAACAGCACGAAGATGAGGGAAAACAATATTTGTACTGATTACGATGAAATTTGAATTCGAAACAGAATGAAGCCATCTAAAAAGTAGTGAGTGGCCCACCCAATAGAAAAATGTCAACTAGAATCTTCAATCTAGAAAGATCGATAAGAAACATGATGGAAGTCATCAATGTCGATCGCATCATTTTTTGATCACTCGTCTCCTTTTCTTGTCTTCTAAGGAATTTTTTTATCTTGTTTCTTTGTCTTCGCATTCATTCTCTCGTCTCTCTCCTTTTCTCGCTAGATATAGGCGTTTTTCTTTCCATTCGATTGTTCGTTTCGTCAGTTGGTTGTGCGCTCTCCTTCACTTTATTCACATATGTGTTTGTGACGAGATAGGAGGTCTTTCATACTTTGTTGTATTTTTACTCTAATATACTGCAGAGACCGAAATGCATAAGAAAATCTCGATTCTGATTCGATTCTATTGAATTCAATTCGACCGAAGTTTTAAAAATTTGAAATCGGTTCGATTCAGCTCAATTAAAATTATATTCGGTTCGATTCAACTAATACTGTGATTAAAAAAGACTATTTTCATTTCCGCATGTTGTTTTTTTTTACGCGTTAACACTCTTTTTCAACAAACACATATCTGTGTACTTCCATATTAAAGGTTCATCTTTTTATAACTGATCTATTAGTTCATATTTAGAGATTATTTTTTATTTGGAACCGAGGATTCCATAACTTTTCATAACTCCGACACAATTTGAAACATTTTTTTAGATAATAGCTCTTCTCATTATCTAAAAAATTCTATATTTCAATCAACAATCTATAAATATATTTGGTATAGACAAAGTCAAATTACAGAGAGGGTCAAAACTTTTGAAACACCCTCTATACGATAGGACAACACAATACTAATATCGTACAAAAACAAATTATTACAGATAATGCCTGCAACAGTGTCTGATTTAATCGTAGGCGGGTTTGGTTTAATATCAGTAATATCAGGTTTCTTCGGTTTAATATATCCTGAAATGATATTAGAAATAATGCATTTAACTGTTGTTGATCGATCGGTACGTCAATCGGCAGATTATACCATAACATTTTTAATTTGTTTATCAATAGCTTCATTTAATATAGGACTTTATTATTTAATAGCAGTATGGTACCGATGGAAAAAATTCTATAAACTTACAGTTATGTTTCGATTTTTAACATTTTTTGTATTGGCTTTGACAATTGCGAATAATAGTCTGCCAAAATGTCTCATTGCTGTGGCTGTCTAGCAATTCGTTGAAGCATTAATAACAGCAGCAGTTTTGTACTACGATGCATATTATGGGGTGAACATGAAAAAAAAAGCGCAAAAATAAAAATTAATGAAATGAGAATTAACGTACAATAATTAACGAATAAATAAATATTTTTTAATTTTTCATTTCAATTTTTAAAATTTTTAATGGCTTTTAATGTTTTTCTTAAGGAGCCCTTAGAAACCAACTTTGTTATTTTTTCATCCAATTTCAACGAAAATTTCAGAGAATGTTAGTGGGCTAGAATAGATTATGTTGCTGTGGGTGTGGGCGTGGGTGTGTAGGAGCAACCATGATGTCGACATTTCATCTCCGCAACGAGAATCTTCAGATGGTACTTGTTTCGATCCAAATTTGAATCAGAAACTAAGTCTAAAATCTATACTGTAGTTCGTAAGCTATGATAGATCATAATTTACAGTGGTGTAACAGCTACCATAATCTAGATTTCATCTCGGCTAAGAGAATCGTCAGATGGCTTAAAATTCTATAATGATTTTCGAAAAAATCACAAGAATGATTGAATTTGTTCTGTTCTATAATTGTGCAAACGATTATAGAACAGAATAAATTCAATCATTCTTGTGATTTTTTCGAAAATCATTATAGAATTTTAAGCCATCTGACGATTCTCTTAGCCGAGATGAAATCTAGATTATGGTAGCTGTTACACCCTACAAAAATGTGTTAGAAATCATTGATAATCTTTGCTTAAAAATATATCTAAATAGATATGGACATATATAATCTATTTAAGAATTATATATAGTTAATTCTACACAAAAAATTTGATATATTCTTTGTGCAATAGTAATATATAGATTATTGTATCATACATAGTAATTCCTTTGTTTATTTACAAAATATCTTGAATTACTATAAATTTGATATAATATCTTTAAGATTCCATCTGACGAAGTCCCGGCAAGACAGAAACAAGCGTTTGTCGTGGAACGCCTAACTTCTACACACCCACACCCACACCCCTACATACATAAAGATGAGTCGAAAACTGAATAAAATGATCATTATCTGCCTCTAGACGATCATGAGAATGAGCCATTTTCGACCTTTGATACCATCGTCAAGATATGTTTATATAGGGATCAGTAATAGACTCTATACGCAGATATAACTTCGGATAGTTCCCTTCTTAGAATAACATACCAACAACTAGTGCTAGTACCACTATTATAAAGTATAGAAGAATCGAGAACATATTCTCTATAGATATTCTAATCGTTGAGAGATTTTCTTTTAGATTAATAAAGAAAACGTTTCGCTTATAAAATAAAGCTGATAAAGGCCTATATATTCAAACGAGAGTTATTCATGATCATCCTTAAAATCACCTATTAGAGCATAGAATCACTAATAATCTTTCTTACTTTTCAATAAACGGAGATTATGTGTTTGATTTAACGTCATCACTTAAATCACAATGCAGTTGCAATTTTTCAATTATTATAGAGAGAGACTAAAAAGAGCTATTATTTCGAAATTATTCGATAGAAAAATAAAGAAAACATGACAAATTACAAAGTGTCATTGTTTTTTTTCATCGGTCTATTATTTCTAAAACAATGTCCTTGAATAATGCTCCTACCTGCGATATGTGCTAAGAAAAAAAAACCGAGTTCCTAACGTTATCTATTATGTTCTTTTTAATGTATTTGGGTGAGGTAAATAGAGTCTCTAATCGATATATATGTTATCCTTCTTTGTGAGAATTGTTTATTGTTGAAAAAAAATCAAACAAATTAAAAAAGTTATTTCATTGATTCTAGATTATTATTAATAATGTTATTTTAATTGACAATTCTAATGAAAATCTCTATAAAAAAAATAAGTAGAGATTTTGCTCCTTTATTTTCGAGCACGGCCTCAGTTTCTTTTATGTTATCGTTTCTCAATCGACCTGATAAGATATGCTTAGAAGACGAGTGAGAATAATATATGAACGAAAAGGAGACCATTTTAGTAACGAAACAAACTAGTCAATGATTATGTTTTTAATCTATATTTTGTGGTCAAAAAGCGAATTGAGAGTAAGCTTTATTAGAATTGTTTATTTCCTCATTTTGTTTTTTTTCTAATTATTAATCTTGTTAAGAATAAAAATGATTTGTCTTTCGTGTTTTCTAGATGATCATCCATTAAAGTAATATATCCAAGAAGAAATATACTCAAAAATAACATCGATTTTCATCCGTATGTCCTTACATATCGCCTTATTTTATTGGTAAACGTTTCTTACATCAATATAATTGTAAATCAGCTATTCAACATTTTCATTATCTATTTAGAAATTGTCTTCATTCAAAAAAAAAAGTGCTACTATTAAGAATAATCAACAATCATTATTATATATAGGTTATAGTGAAAATGTTAAATGGTTCGATACCTAACAATGGATATACTTTACAAAATATAAATTTATTTAATTTAATCAATACCTATCGATTCATTTAAATTATTTAGTGGAAATATAGAACAATATGAACGATTTATATTTAATAATCGTTTATTTTTTTTAATTGAAAATTTAAAATAAATAACAATAAGATATTTATTCCTCTATCTATGTTTATCAAATTGATCAACAACAAATCGATTAAAATTCCATTAGAAACAATTATTAAATTTTCCTTTTGAAAAACGAATATTTTTTTTCACAATTAATCAACTTATTAATATATTAAAAAGAAAGGTTATATATCAGAGAAATTTCGAACATTAATTATTAGTAGAAAAGGATTCATTTACAAAAAAAATTTCCTTTTACTTCATTATTAAATACTCCATTATATATAATATACTTCTCCGTCTATATATTCTACGATAGATTATTCTTTTCTAATAATGTCTAATCGAACATCTTATCAATGAGATCATTATATAGATAAGATTTATTCCAAGACAACGAGAACGAACACTTTCACAGTAACGATATTCAATATTTACTTTGAACTTTCAATCTATGACTAGATCAACGGATCAAGACAGATATTTGAATAAGATCTGAATAAGAGGCGTAGAGATGATTTCATCATTTTATAGAAAGCTCTTCGATTTGAAATCTTCGACGTTTTATATCAATTTTTATTAATGATAAGTCATTATATGTATTGCAGATTTCTCGATTTCAATTCCTAACATAGATTATCCAACTATTATACGAGAGTGTGTCGCAGAGATGATGTTTACCAATTGTGTTTATCGATAATTTCTAGAGTGATAAATATATTAATAAGATGAGTTAAAGATGAATAAAGATGATCCTATTTATTGAATATAATTATGAACACAAATAAGAAGATAACAATCAATAAGAAATGAAAGACGAAACAAGAGCAACTAGAAATATGTGACAAACTAATTCACTCAATGAAACCTTCAAGAATTATAACAAAGAATAAAAACAACTAAAGGTAACCTAACTGATACGATGAATCGGCGCAACAAAAACAAATGACATAGGAGTAAATCTAGACACAATAGGAATGAAAGAGAGAACGTAGGTGATAAAGAGTGACATGAGAAGAGTAGTGATATAAGGGTAGAGATGGATCGGTAGTTGACTGTCGCCATTGGATTCGTTATAGGTGATCTGTTTCCCGAGAAAAATTTCCCGTTTCTCTTGAATTGTATTTGTGTGTTTTATTGTTTTTTATTTCTTACCGATTCCCTCCAAAAACTCACACCTATCGATCGTTCAATTAGTAGAACGTTGACATCATTTAGAATTTCAAGTCTTTTTATTTCCTATAACGAAATCAATTCTTGATCTTTAATTTCGATATGAATCTACATTTAAAAATCCAACATGTCAATGTGCAATTGATAAATTTCGTCGTGAAAAAGACTGGTCATATTCAAGCAAAATGATTATCGATATGAGGTTATTTTTGTTGATGTTTATGAGTTAAGTATATTTATTGAATTTGTTTTATTTGTTTGTTTGTTAATATAGGATTTACGATGATTATCGTTCTAAAAAAACGATGATTCTGTATAATTTAAAAAAATGTTGATGCCACCAAAACAATGAATTCGTCATGTCTCTTCATACAAAACTTGTTCGTGTTAGGTGAGGCTGTTAAATATGAATGATGGAAAGAAGCTGTTCAACATGATATTGAACATCGACGACCATCGCCATCGAATTCTCTTTCGAATATCAATTAAAAGTATCTTTATGATTATCAAAATTAAAAAAAAAAAGAAAGAATTTTTTTCTTGTTCATACACGTTTACATATCTTGTGTGATGATTTTTTTTCTATTCTTATTATTGTGAAGAAAAAAAACGGAAATATGTTATTGTTTCTTAGTTAAGAAAACAAATAAACATAACTAGATAAATCAATCTAATTTATTTTGTTTGTGATAACGATCATCTTTGTTTTTTTTATTTTTCTTCGAGATTTTCGAATGGTAAGAATGAAAATTTTCACTTTAAACAAGTAAGGGAAATAAATCGATTTATTCGATAAATAAATATTTATTCCAGAAAAAAAAATCTGAACCACCTGTTCCAATACGTATAGGAAACACGAAAAAAACCTAGAAATGTTCCTGAATCAGCTAATAAATCACTAGAAGTTTTCCCATATAGACGTTGATCGTTTGAAACAATTATGTGTTGAAGGTATTAAAGATAATTTATTATTATAAGAAGAATTTGTTAACAATGAACAAGGTTTAAAATCGCAATGAGATCGTAATGAAGTATCATTATTCCCTCGACTGTAGGGAGGGTCATATGAAAAAAAATAGTGTGTGTGTTTGTTTGTGTGTTTGTGGCAGGGTCAAAAGAACATACCAGAGAGGTTAGCTTATTTTAAGACTTTTGGTCGTTTTGAGTGAACTTTGCCATAGGTTATCGAGGGCCCTGAATCCGAATCCATTGCCCATTTCGGTGGCCGAGGTCTCATTAGTTAAAAACCGACCAATCAGAAACGAACTTTCTTATTTTAAAGGCTTTTGACCTTTTTGATGGAACTTTGCTATAGGTTATCGAGGACCCTGAATCCGAATCCATTGCCCGTTTCGGTGGCCGAGGTTTCATTGGTCAGGAACTGACCAATCAAAAACGAACTTTCTT